>JAUCMU010000308.1:0-13925 GCA_032275025.1 Enteromius treurensis
GGACAGGAACATGACCAAATTAGGAAACACAGGAAGAGTGAAAACGAAACCAAAACTAAACAGTGACAGAATGCAAACAAGAAACAAAGTGTTACAACTATATACTGTATATGGAAAAGAGCTGCAAAATAATTTGCTGACTCTTCAAAAAAGCAAAAAATAAAAGTAGTCACACTTTATATTAGGTGGCTTTAACTACTGTGTATTTACATTAAACAATAAGTGCAATGTACTTTTGTAATGTACAATGTAATTGTGTTGATATTATATTGAAAAATGTTTGGTGCTATTGAGGTGGGATACGGGTATGGTTTGGGACAGGTATGGGTAGGTTTAAATGTGGGTTAAGGTGTGAATTTTAAATCTAATTACAGAAATGTATCACAGATATAGTTACATATGGGTATTTTTAAAAGTAAACTGTAAATACAGTTGAAAAACATTTACGTACACAATACGTTCATTGTACAAAATTATTAATTTAAATGTAAGTACATACTAGTTAAAACCATCCAATAAAAAAATTGGGACCATAAAATCAAGCTGAGTAAACAGTGACAGAATTGTCAATATTGGGAGAACTTTTTAATGCATCTCACTGAAAGCAAGTATAATCAATGGGGAGAGGGGACTAAATGATAGCAGAGGCTGCATTATGGATCAGTGGCAGGGGTTGAGGCGGGTCCTCTCTGCCGAAGCATTCAGTTGTTTCATATTCATCTGTCTGATTGAAGCTTGAATGTGTGCTACATTTAAATTGGCACAGAGCCCCCTCCAGAGTACTAGAGATATCCAATGCCTTGCCAATCATATGCACATAATAAGGAGAGGAGGGTGAAGGTGAGAGTCATGACTTCCAAATGTCTTCTGTTCTGTTTGTCAGACTCGTCAGGCATGCAATATCTCAACCGCTGCCCAAGCGAGCTTAGTTATTGACCTTAAAACACTTTCAAAGGGTTTTATTTGAAAGAAATCTTTGTCAAATCCGTAGAGGGGCGACAGTGACTGTTTATGCATGCTTTGACTGATTGATGTCGAATGCATCTCTGTTTGAAGTCTGCTTTGGCGGGGGATCTGAGCACAGGAAGTGTATACAGTGGAGCGCGGGCCATATTGAGCCGTAGCGTGGCGTCTGCAAGTGGCCACACTCACCTAAAGTGCTGTGTGCACATGGAGCCACTGATGCTTGCTTAATGGCAGACTGTGGTGTCTCGTTCTGCCTTTCCAAATCCAACCGTTTGGGCAGATGCTCCCTGGCAGTCGAAGAGCCTCTGGCACACACCTATTAATTAGCTTCCCACAAACAGGAAGCAGGTTTTGGGAGAGGAGATGGATGCCGTCTCTGTTCCAACTCGTCTTGTCTGAGATGCTCTGAAGTGACAATCTCTCAGAAGAACTTTTGGCACTCAACAGTTTCATGGGAAATGGTGTTTGAGAGTGCACAAAGCTGGCACTTGACAAGTGGGAGAGGATTTAGAAAAGCACCAAATGTTCCTCTGTTGTGGCTTTGTTGTTTGTGATGGAGATTCATTTTTCTGTTGTATAGCTACTGAGCTGAAGCGGAGCTTATTGTTTACAGGTTATTTTGAGTCATATGTTGCCTACCTGCTTACATATTTCAGGTCGCTGCAGAGCTGAGTTTGACTGGTGTTTAAGTTTGGTTTTGTTTGTTTGTTGGCTGTAAATGCTGTTTTACACCTAGGAGAGGTACATCGCAAACGTTCCAGACTAAACAGTAAAATGTGAAAAGATATGTGAGGTTGAGATAGAGCCAAGTCTGAAAGCATCCTGATACTATTTCCCACAGTACTTATACAGACTCAAATTACCTACAACTGCTTGGATTGCATGGCAGATGACCTTTTAAAATCTTTGTGTGATTTTGCACTTGCCTCTAGTGACTTCATTGTTGTCTAGTAGTCCCAACAAACTGATTTCAACATTGAATAGGATAATGTTTGCTGCAGATTTGCCTTAGATGAGTTTTGATCTGTTTTCAGGTGTAGTCTCATGTTGCAAGATCTTTTATTATCTGCACAAGTTTTGTGCACATTGCAGCTTCTTCCAGCCAAAATACAAGAACGTAGACAGAAAAGGACCATCAAGTACCTGTACATATGAATATTTCTGCAGTTTCCAGTTCACTAGAGGCATACAACTTTTATTCATTTTAATACAAAGTATGATTTGCAGGTCCACAAGCCCAATTTTTGCAAAATTTCTTAAGGAATATCATATGAAGCCAATTTATTCAAAACCATTTTAACATGCTGTGACATCTGAAAACGAATGCTTTTAAATATTAGGATTGCATATCCATGTGTGTGGGTTTTTATATTCAGTAGGTTTGTCCCGTAGTATTGAGCTCAACTTGAGAGGTAAAGAGCTCAGGTACAAATCCTGTGAAACTAAGGTTCCACAAAACAGTTCAGATCTACAGTTCAAATAGTACAGTTATCAACAAATCCGTTTTTATAGCAGTTCTGCCAATTTTTATCCCAGCTTGGTTTAGGGGTATATTTCCAACATGATAGAGCATTAACCTTTAGTGACACTGCCTTGATATTTGAATAATGAACCACCCCAATATGTAACTGAAGCTACATAATAAAAACACTGTAATACTTACCTATATCAACGTAACAAAAACATGTAACAGCATCACATATTGATTCCTTATTTTAGCACCACTAAATAGGTGTTTTACTTTGAAACTGCCTTAAAATGTGCAGTAAATAAAGGTGTTGCAGAAATGTTTTTAGAGGAACATATTTCCAATGAGCCTGGGATGCAAATCCTGCAGTCTTTGGGATTCAAAATGGCATCTAAACATCATGACACTGTTGCATTTTCAGATCACTTTATTTTTTTGAAATGTAACATCTGCCTTTGTATAAATTAGTTCTCATCCCAGTATTTCATAGATCACTATGGGGCATTGAATTTAGCACTTGAGGTGCAATGAAGCCTTTCTGATTGATAGATATGTACACTGTTAAAAGACCTTGACTGTAGCCTCAGGGTAAAGACATGTCCAACCCCAGAGTCTTCTGAAAGGTCAACGCGCCATTTAGTCAAACATCAGACTGCTGAGGCCGAGCTGTCAGAGCTACGTGACCTTCTGCTCTCCCCACTTTTAAAGATCAGCTCTAACCCGCTCAAATGCTGCCACATTCCCCAGCCCATCCTGCTATTTCCCGAACGAGTTCACTCACCTTGCTGCCTTTTTTTATCTCTAGGTCTTTGCCCGCTGTCTGCATTTCCTTCAAGTGTGCTTATGATCTTTGTCTAGTTCTCGCCTTTGTTGCTGGTGCTTGCTGACAGATGCTATTATAGCATACCATTGATATCACATGGACATTTTTTTAGCAAACTTCTGTTCAGCTTTCAATTATTCTGTGCTCAGTAGCAGGAAATCCAGTCATCTTTTAGTCCCAAACCAAAATGACACATTGCCATTAGAGCTAATAGAGTTTGATGCGGCTCATTAGCTCTGCATAGGCTACTGCGTATAGTGGCACTATTTTTCGATGGCAAATTGGATGCGAGGATGATCTCTTGCTAATGGTTATTTCTAATGCAGAGCTAATGTGGATGCCCAAGCCCCTCCCATGAATCCAAATGAAACAGGGTTATTAGAGAGGAGGATACTGTATAGTAGAGTGTCTAAGTATCAAATGCTGGCCTTGGATTGCAATTTAAATGCTTTTAGCTTTTGTACAGCCAATGCTGATGGTGTTTCCTGTGCTTATTAGCAGTGAAAATTTACAAAGCTTCATAAAGCTGATTGGTTTGGAAGGTTTTTGTGTAAAGCAGTTTTCTCAACTTCTTTAAAGGGGTCATATGATGTTGCTAAAAAGAACAGTATTGTAACATTGATGTAATGCAATGTGTTTATGCGGTTCAAAAAACACATTTTCCACATCCTGTACATTATTGTTTCTCCTCAAAGCCCCGCCATGTCACTTTTTACAAAGCTCATCGTTCTGAGAAGCAAGGTGAGCTCTGATTGGCCAGCTATCCAGTGCGTTGTGATTGGCCGAATACCGTATGAAAAGTGTGTGACGGAAATGTTATGTCCATTACAATAACGTGCTACTGGTGCAGTGACACAATATCAATAAAAGCCATTTGAAACCAGGCATTTGTTGCATCCAGTGGGGTCTTAATTACTAATTATAATGACTTAATACTGTGTTTTTACCAGTCGCCTTGCATCACGCCTTCTAAACATGACCATGTCTGCATTCATGGTTGGAGAAACGACAAACAACTAGCACAACTCTACACTGCTAAAATGCATTTGAATAGTCAGTAGCAGATTCTTTTAATATAAAAAAAAAAATAACTTACTTACAGATTGTGAGTCAGAAGCATCGGGCTGTCCTTGCAGAGTTGGAATTGCCCCACTTCATAGCCAGAAAAGGCTACTCTGAATCAGGTTCAAGAATCAGTTCTCCATAAAATGCGCTATACAAATCTGGATATTTGAGTTGAACTGTTCTGGAACAGTGTTGTAAATACTACTTAGTTTCACTTTCACAACGAAACAGAGTATCTCCAGAACATGGCACTGGCAACAGCAGCACTACTGCAGAGAGAATTATTTATACCACAGAGTGACGTAGAGATGTGGGGGCAAGTTTAAATAAGCCATTTCAGTAAGAATATCTCTTTGATTTTGAGACTTTAGTCTTTGCAACTACAGGGATCTCGTCTAAGCTCAAATAGTTTGTAACTCCCCAAAGAGAATGGCAAACTCGAAATCGCATCATAAAAATATCCCAGTTTTCCAAAGAAATGGTTTCTAGATGTAAATTATAGATGTTGGGTGAACTAAGTAGACTGAGAATAATTATTTTTACATCTAGATTTAATCTCTTTCCCTTTTTTAAATACCTTTACAGTTTTACTTATTTAAATAAATTAAGAAGTGTGCTGAGGCCTCCTACTGGGTTCCAACCCCAGGTTAAAAGCTGCTGGTATAAAGTAATAGGATTACATTCAGGCAATTTCTCTGATATTTTCTGCCATCAAATCACATTTCTCAGCACTGTTTCACTCCACCCTTCCCTCTTAATGAGCTCATGTGTCCAAAATGCATTTCTGCCTCATCTTGCTTTTTCAGCTCTGATCGCTGAAGTTATGATTGAACAAGTGTGTTAAAAGTGCAGAGATGGCAATAAAACTATTGCATTTTCTGCAAGCTGTCTTGCAGTCCCTTTCGAGTGTTTAGTAATCAGCAACAAATACAGAATACTGCATAATGCATTAACAGCATATTTTTTATGAAACAAGTCTTATCCTAATGACAGAACAATTTTCTTAATATGGGGTAGTACACAGCTAAACTTGCAACTAACGCGATCGCATGATTGCACTTGTTAAATAAATGCTGTGAAGCTGCATAATATTTGATTTGCATTTGTTTTGTAACCTGTATCGGGCAAATATATATTTGAAAGTTCTGAAATGTGAGAATAAGATTACCCCTTGGCACTTTTTTGTTCCACATACAGTATAAGCCAAAATTTATGTGATCAAGCTTATAATATAAGAGATGGGTCATGTTTTTGCATCATTCATGACACATTCACATCATCTCACCAGCACATTCTCTGCACTCTCCATCAATGCAGTGCAGAAACCATTGACTCGCCTACTAGTTGAGTAGCATCCTGGACAACAACTCACCTAAAAATAAGTTGTTTTGCAAACCCCAGAACCCCAGAAGAGAGGAGCACCAATCATAGTTTATTACTAGGATCAACAACATAATTTATTTAAAAATACAATTCAGAAATGCAGCGGCTTGAATACATATCTTTTCCCCCCTAAAATTTGAGGTTTGTCAGTATGGTGCCATATTAAAAAAATAATTAAAAGAATGAAATTCTTCGAAAGAAAGCCTTACTAAGTTGACGGTGTGATTTCAATAAACATCTTAAAATATTAGATAATTTTTTAAGATGTTGTTGTATATGATATTTTAAAGATATTGTAAACATGCATGTAAGATACATGTACACAGGACAAATCAATTATATTATTTACATTTCTTCATTGAATGTCATTAAATTTTTTGGTGTGTCCTGTTAGAATGTTTCTTTCTTTTGTGTGTGTGGAATGTGTCAGATAAGGCTGAGTTAGCAAAATTCTCATTGACATTTTGCTAGTTTTCCAGAGGTCTAAATGAATACAAATGTGTATGCGTAACATTTAGTTTTCAAAGGCACTTATCAAAGTCTTTATCAGTGACCTGCTTGCTCTTTCCTCTGTACTACTGACTGACGAGACATTTAATTAGGGCTGAAACTAGTGTTCTCGTATAGTGCTCTATAGCTTTACCACACACAGAAAAAAGCACCTTGATTCTTTGGGAAGAAAATACTTTGTTAGCTACTCTTGCTTGTTAAAGAAAATATTTGAACCAATTATGTGGCAGCAACTCAAAGCACAAAAGCATGACATGGTTAAAGGCAGACATACACTGTGCGATTTTTAAGGTCGTACGAGCTCGCATGCGAAATCGTCTCTCCTTGTATGGTCGGGGCTTGTATGGTGTGTGAGAAATTGCCTTACGAGCACTTCCTGACCTCACGAAAAAACTTCGGGAGCTGTCGGATTGAAAGTGTGACGTGTGTGCTGTTAAACGAGCCGATTTGTTGAGCAAACTGGAAATGACCAATCAGAAGCTAAAAAAGAAAACCACAGAAGAAGAAAGATGAACATGGCAGCACCACAGAGAATTTGGACAGTCAAAAAGAGGACAAACTCGCTGAACCCTGGCAAGAACAGCATGCGCTGTATGATACATTGAGCAACATTTATTTATTGTCGAGCCATTGCTGCCACAAATAAAAGGTTCTCTTCCTCAGAGTCCATGTGTTTGACGTGGAACTTCGCAATTGTGATTGCCTCGGAAATCGTCAGGTTTTAAAATTGCGC
Organism: Enteromius treurensis; assembly: GCA_032275025.1. Lineage (NCBI taxonomy): Eukaryota > Metazoa > Chordata > Actinopteri > Cypriniformes > Cyprinidae > Enteromius > Enteromius treurensis. Next base: position 6,949 of record JAUCMU010000308.1, read on the forward strand.
TGTGTACCATTGCGTCCTCTTACAAAGTCACTCGTGACGTGTGCGTGACCATACGGTCTACCGACCATCCGAATTCTCGCGGTGCCTTAAGCGATTTCTGAAAGGCAATGTTAATAATTAAAATCACCAAAACAAACACGCCTCTACCCCAAAAGGGTCTCGGCCGTACTTTGATACAGTAGCTCTAACCCACACATACTCCAGCGCTCGAAAGCTGATCCGATATTTACACGGGTCCTACCTCTTCCGTTATCGTTCAGCAAAAATTTTCTTCTTAGTTTTTTATCTTTCTGTAGCTCAGCTCAGCTTTTTTAAAGTAACGTGCCCAACACATGTTTAGATTTCTATACAGTATATCTTACTAAGAAACTATGCTTTTGACCACAAGTCCAAAGCTGTAGTTCCAACCAAGTACGTTTGATTGCAAACGATTGTTTGAACTATGCTTTCAGGAAACACAGAATCATTGAATTATGCTGTTAATGATGGGCTAATACAAAGTCACCCCAGTTTGTTTTTATCAGTTGCATGCTTATTTATTTCCACTCATTCATTTATTGTCACATATTAATTTACTTAACTTTTTATTAGTTGCTTATTTACTTTTTTTCACTCATTTATTTAACTTTTTTGTTAGTTTATTTATTTACTGTCACATAATTCATTTTTTTTTGTCAGTTTATTTATTTACTGTCACATATTTATTCATGAATCTTTTTTGTCAGTTGCTTATCTAGCTAGCTCTGATCCTTCCTTGTATGTAAAAATTGTTTCTTTGTGAAACTGCAACAGTAAGCATTAGTGTTATTAGTGGATCTCACACAGACACACACATTCAAGCAGTCACAAGTGCTGAAGTCTCAGTTTCACAAACACAAATAGTACTCTATTCATAACACTAATAATGTGGCTGCATGACGCCACTATGTCCAAAATACATCAGCTCTTCTCATCTCTTCTGTTACCAAAACTCTGGTGATAGAAGAGATGATCTCAAACTCTAATCTCAAACTTGAGATCGTTTGCAGAAACTCAAAACAGGCTTAATTCGTCTATCAGCGTTATCTGCATTTATGACTGTTTTTTCATCGTGGAGTTGGTGAAAAGTTGCACTTTGAAACGGCTGTTCTTTGAAGTTCAGGAGGGGGGGATGAACCTTTGGGGCAGAGCTGAAAGCAGGCGCAAGGGTAAGAGGTTTTCAGAGAGGTGGATGACGGCGCTTTGATGTGTTGGGCTGACGATAGCCTGTTTAATGTGACCTGTCCAAACACTAGGATGAACTTTTCCTGACATGTCAAAAAAGAGCTGAGGGGCACCTCTGTGAAGATCCTGCAGAGCACCGACGTTCAAACCTGCCCCGGCCTGGTCTAGTCTGAGCAGTTCTGACTTTCCATTGAGTATCAAGTGCAGTGTATTTCCATGTCGGACCAAAATATGAACCCTCACCACTTTGAGAGTTTACAAACTGTCAAAATAAACACTTTAGGTTTCATTCAGCTGCAATTTCTTATTTTTGCTCGAGTTACAGGACTGCATTCCTGCTCTCGTGAGGTACTCTCAGGTGCTGGTGTTTAAATCCCAGCTGCGGCTTACATAAGTTGCTCCCGCTGGTTTAGAGAGGCTAAATAAAACCCAGTGCCTCCATCACTACAGGAAACAAGTGTTGTGGCATTCTTCTTCAAGACAGCTGAGGACCGAATGAAAGGTAAAACCAAACACTGGTAATGAATTCAGGGTCTCTTTAAGGGTCTCAAACTCAATTTCTCCCAGTCAGCTGAAAGCTGGGGTCTTATCGCTCTGATTACTGCAAACCTGACTGAGAGACGCCTATAATAACTGCCACATTGTTTGGCTATGCTGACTGAGAGGGATATACAGAGGAAAAACTGAGGGGAAACAAACTCAGATCTGGAGATCTTGTCTGTTGCTGTTGCACAAAGCCATATTGTAAACTGAGCGAGGAACTGTACTGTAGAGCACCGACAGACTGAATGCTGGGTGTTAAAGTATAAAAGTCTTTTTATAGAAAACATGAGATGAGTAATAATGCTTTGATGACTAAACCAGTATGAATTAGGCCTTATTTATTCTCTTAATGCACATTCAATGGTCTCATTGGGATTTGCTGCATGTTATTTCAAAGAAAAAGCTGTTTATCTTTGTAATCTTTCATCGTAATGTAAATAAATTGCTCTTCCTCTGAAACAGCTGTGCAGGCTATTAGATAATGCTGTAATAGCTTTTGTAGCAAAGAGCTGATTGCCTCCATTCTGGCATGTTACTTTTTTAAATTCAAACAAATAGATCACCAGAATGTCCTGTCATTTTTTTTTTTGTCTTCTTCAATAGTCTGTTTCACTCAGATTTATGTCACATGAAAGATAAATTGGTTGCAATGGCAATTCATGTTAACTTTAAAGTGCCTCAGAATAATGCAACAAAAAAAATCTTAAAGCATGCAAGCAAATCTAAATGTACATGTAAAATCAGACGGCATGAATATTGGTAATATATATGAAGTGAAGGAGTAAACTAAAAAATTAAACATCACAAAACAAAATGTCAAGGGCTCTCATTCTTGACACACACATTTTTTTTATTTTTTATGACTACACACTCTGACTGTTGAACAATTTTTGCATTGTAGCACTTATTCACTTCTTCCTGCCCTCAGGACGTGGCATTTTAGGCTCACTAACAGATTTGTTTGAACATTTCTTTCTTATTTATTTATATCGTCTTTTATGCGTTTTTCTGCACAGGGTGTTTATTTTGTGGTTGGAAAATCTCATTCTGTCCCTGGAAAGCCATAGCTATTGTGATGCTAATTTGTGCCTTAAACCCTGAGGCTTGTCAGAGAGCCATCACCATTGTCTCTGCCTTTAACTATAAAGAGAGATGGTATGAATGATGTTAACCTATTATCAAACAAAACATGTTAAAAGTTGGAACAAAGACTCAGAAATACCGGGAATTCATAAATCAAGTCGGCTATTGTTGTATGCTTTGAATACGTGGACAGTTAGCCAGTATATTTTGGCTGGCAGAACCAGCAAATGATCCCTTCATGTCTTATCTGTCTCTCTAATAGCTCTTGTTCATTGTAAGGCTGGAAGGGATTTGGCACAAGAGACCTTTTCAGCACCTTCACACTCTCGGTCGTGTCCCAGATGCACCTCAGGCTTTATGAGATGCTCTGTAATGCTCATGTGTTTCTTCAAAAGAGGAGAAAATGATTTTGATTCTTCTTGATTATCCTGAGCCGGAGTCTTCAACCTCTAGGGGTTCTTCGGTTCTGCCTGTTATTGTTTGACCCCGAACTTCAAGGTGACCATACATCCTCTTTTGTCTTTTTAAATGTCCAAGCATTGGCTACATTTCAAGGAAAATTAAACTGTAACAAATCAAATTTAGGACTTATTTATTTAATTGGTTGGAAATGGGAGCGATTCCCATACTTCCCAGTATTGTATTCATGCAACATGTTAAGAACAATACATTGCATTCCCTTCTCACAATAAGCTTCACAATAAGCTGCATTCTTCTAAATCATGAGACTTTTTTTTTGTTGGCCGCACATTCAGAAGGTGTTCCTCTTTTTCAAAGGGGGAACTTTAAATACGAAAAAGTTACAAATGTCATGGCAGGTTAGAGAGTCATAGATTCTGAAAACAAAAATAGGTCCCCAGTGAACAGAAAAGCCAAAGGTGGCCAAGAAATGTCATGATCAGTTGTGGGTGGGAACCTCTTGCTGGGTTCGTAACTCATTCTGGATATGCTTTGCATGGTCATGAGTTGTTCTGCTATAATGTGCTACTGGTGTGGATGGAGAGCAGTCCAGTCATATGGCATGTTTTAGAGTGGAAAAGAATACATTGCCAGATGGCTAAATCCACTGGATGCTGTGTGTGTGTGTGTCCGAATTCAACTAACATGAGCATCTCTGACTGCTTTGAGTCTAGAACCTCAGCTGTCATTAAAGTCAGCATGAAACAGAAAATGTGATCATCTTTTTGTCCCTACTGTGACGAATAAAATAAATGTATAAATGCAGCCTTGGTGAAAATATATATTTTTTTTTTTCAAAGACCAGAAATGGTCAAAATATGTTTGTATTAATTTTGATAATTCTAAATCAGTTCTTCCTTATTGAAGTTTTTTTTAAACGCGTGTATGGGACACTTGGATAGTTTGAAAGCCTAAAAAAATAAAAAATAAATAAAAATAAAAAATAACGTGTAAAAAATGTTTTATAGCCATGGTATTCTGTAAGCAGAGATGGACGTAGGTGTGGGGTGAGGCTTCATGTGTGGTCTGAGTGTGTACAGGTTGTGTGTGTGTGTGTATGTGTGTCAGGTTCACTGCCTCAGTATCCTGCACGGTCAGCAAACCTTATATGAAATGAACACTTAATGACTTAATCTCTCTTTTCCCTCTCCTTATTATGCTATTTTTCAGCAACCTAATTATGAGATCATTTACAGTATTTCATGCAGGTGTGTTGATTTAAACCTGGAGAGTGCAGTTTTTTGATTAAGTCAATGCTGTTGTGTCTTGATAGTGTTTTGATAGAACAAAACTGTAACAGTGCTTAAACTTTCAGGACGAATCGACTCCAGCTTATATTGGTTTCTGCAACTTGGACAGAAGAAAATATTTTACGGTCCAAAAGGTCACATCTTTAAGGTCGACTCTGATACCCACAGGTGCAGATTTCACAGCGTGTGCGTCACATTAGAATTCACCTACACTGAAAAAAAAAATTGATGTAGAAATAATTCTAGAACACTTCTAAATTGCTAGTAAAAAAGTCTGAAACAGTGTTTTCTTGTTAATTGTATTAAAATAGTTTATTTACTACAGCGTTCTTTTTATCTAGACATTTCATACTACTTGCTCTGCATGTCCTTAATCTTAACTTCCCTACACAAACTCGTTTCTTCCTTTCTTCTTCTTTCACATTTCCTCTCTCTCTTTCTTTCTGTCTCCACCTCATGGATCTCCGGGAATGGAAACCTCAGAACTGCTGAGTGCTGACAGGAGCAACCAGGTTTGGACTCTCTGTGTGTGTGTGTGTAATGGTAACATGCTGAAGGCACACTTGGAATATGCAGCATAGCAAAGCATGGATCGCACTCCACCAATGGCCACCCAATACCGCCGGCTTTGACCTGGGGTGGGTTTTCTGCAGTTGAAGGGGGGGTGTAAGTAATCAACCTGACATATTCAGCAGGTATGCTTGAAAGCACACACAGAAGTGAAGTCTTGTCACTGAGGGTTTGGCAGGGAATGACAGGACTGTGATTGTGTGTTGTGTTGAGTTTCAAGCTCATGAGATCCACATGCATGTCCATGTATTTAATGCCAGCTGCCACACATTCCAGCTGCCTGTGCTCAAAAACTGAAGCCTGAGGAATACTGGAGGTGGACACAAAAAGCACAGATAATCTTTTTATTCATAACTGTTTAGCCTGTTAATCCTAAATATAATCGTATAGTGAGTAAAAAAACTTAAAATCGTTTGTAACAATTGTGATGAATAAAATAATCTTTTGGCAGTTTTGATTGTATGTTTATGTAATCTTTGCAGAATCTGTGAGATAAAAAAAATATAGAGGGAGCATTTTTAAACTATACAATATAAGAATGAAGAATGTCGATGAAATTTTCCAAATGATACATAGTTCCCGACAACTTTAACAAGTTTTAATTTAGGCCCTTGGTTAACCTCTATCACCCAATCTACCGTTATGAGAAAATAGTAAAGTGAAGCTTTTACATTACATTATTGCAAATTGTTTGTGTGGAATGTATGACAGCTATGTGCTGTTTGAAATTTTTTTTTATATTAAAAGGCTTTCTCCTATTTCATCTAATGGCGCTTTTCCACTACACAGTACCAGCTCGACTCGGCTCTGTTTGGTTTTCCTCTGTGTAAAAGTTGTACCTGTACCTCCACAATAGTACATGGTTGTCATAGCGACGCTGCAGGAAACTGCCGTGGCGTAATCTTCTACGCGACACACACAGGACAATGGAGAAAATCGAGTGCATGTTGTTTTTGATCCTCGGGATGTGGCTGTTTCTCACAGCAAGAAGACAAACGTTGTTTCAGGACTATGAGACAAATCCGAGACAAATGAGACGAATCCATTTGTTCAATGCCGACGCAAGAGGGTAAGATATGCTAACATAGCTAACATTTGCTTATGTGTAAACACACGCATGCAATGATGACGCAGTGAATAGTGACGATTCTCTCTGACCAATCAGCAGTCTGCTGTGTTTTCACATCACATTTCAGTATCGCCTTAGCTCACTTGGAACCTCGCCGGAGGTGGTACGAAAAAAAGTACCTGGAAGCCGGTACGGGTACAACTTTTACACAGTGGAAAACCAAACAGAGCCGAGTCAAGTCGAACCGAGTCGAGCTGGTACTGTACAGTGGAAAAGCGCCACAAGAATCAGTGTATGAGTCTCAACAATGGTGACAAACTGTATATATAAAAAAAGGAAGTTACAGAGACAATTCTGTTTATAATTTATTCATGCTGCAATGCATGATGGGAGCCTTGGATGACTTTTGATTGGCTAAAATTTTATTTTTGATGGTCACCGTCGTTGAGACTCATACGCTGATTCTTGATGTCTCTGTCTGCTTAAAGACAAGATTGTGTTTTTCTTCTATCATAACGTGTAAGACATTCTTCCAAAATTTGTAGAATGCACAGATTCAGGGTGGAATTATAAAAATGTTGAAATCAATAAATGAAGTTCCCATTCCTCAGTGATCCAGCTGAAATAATGATTACTTCTGAGCATGATCCCCATCATCTAATGAATTTTGTTCTGAACAAAAGTCTTCTGTTATAACTCAATTACAGCAGACAAACAATAACTAAAGTTAAAAAGTCAAAGGCCCAACTAAAGTAAACACTGAACACTAAAATGGTGACATAAAAATAGTGATATTCTTC
>JAUCMU010000309.1:0-13897 GCA_032275025.1 Enteromius treurensis
TCTCCCGGCTCGCTCCCCAGACAGCACGCCAAATTTGCTTATTATTCATTATGAGGAAAGCGTGAACTCTTGAAACATTCATGCAAAGTCTGCATACTAAATGTGGAATAAAATATACTCATCATTGGATGCTCTTTAGTGAAAAGGTGCCGTCAGAATGAGAAAATCTATGTTGATAATAAATATATAAATATGTTATAAACTTCATACACTGCTTTCAACTACAACATATCCAAATCATATATCCATAACATTGCTTTTTTGAAAAAGCTGTTTTATCTGAATCAGGAGAGAAATATGTATAGACCAAGCACCAATCAAACTGTTTCTTACAAACTTTTTACAAAGGTTTTGTTTTATTTTTTTATGTACTGGCATCATGTGTGTTACATGTGGATTATTGTGATGTTATTATTAGCTGTTTGGACTCTCATTCTGACGGCCCCCATTCACTGCAGAGGATATATATTGATGAGCAAGTGATGCAATGCTAAATTTATCCAAATCTTTTTTTGATGAAGAATTCTTGGATGGCCTGAGGGATATTCATTTTCCTTGCAAATTGTCATTGAACTATTCTTTTAAACTGATGACATTTTCCTTGATTTTATAGATTTTAAATTTACTATAGAGGGCAGCATTTATTTTGTTCACTGCAGTCAAGGGATTCTATAGATCTGTAAAAAGGCAGAAGACACAGGTGCAGCATGGGTAGTGAGAGTGTTTTCCTGTGCCCTGGGTAAAAACCCACTCAAGTGTGAAATTGAAGATGAAACAGACATGCAGTTATAAACACCAGATACATCGTGGCATTTTGGTTAAACAACTGTATATGTTTAATGCACAATTATAGGAGAAAGCTTACTGTGGTTTTATTTTAGGAGTTTTATTTCAACAGTAAATCTTTCAAATAATTTAAAATGCTGGTAAAAGTTGCAGTACTCATTCCACTAAGTAATATGTTTAAAATACTGTGTATATATATATATATATAAGAAATATAAATGCAACCAAAATAGACCGTGCATACAACAATCCTGTTTAAGCAAGCATGCAAAACTACAAATGTGTAAGTGTGCCCATTTATTCAGTTGGGGGGTGGGATACTGACATAAATATGAATTATTGAAAGGAATTTACTCAGGCTGAAGGTCAGAAACTGGAAGAAGGAACTCCTTGTGATTAAAAATTCATGTTTGCCGAATTGTCTTCCATGCTTTGTGCTGAGATGGCGAAGATGTTTGTATTGAGTACGCTCCATTCAGCCAATGACAAAACTGATCCAAGCAATAAGGCTGGGTTAGGCAACAATTGCAAAATGGTTATTGTCTGTGATAAACCATATCATGGTCTGCCGTACAGCTCCCATATTACATTTATAACATAAGGAAATAAAGCAATCTGTTTCAGCAGCTGGGTTTTGCTTTGTTGTGGCATCAGCTTAATATAATTGAAAGATATCCATGTAAAAAGTATTGTAATATACAAAGTAGAGGTTTTATACTGTGGATATGTTGTGAAACAATCTAAATAAAGCTCCTCCTGATGCCAAACTAAATAAATAGCAGAAATACAATTAATGGCTAAGAACATATTTATAAATGTGTTTCTGTCACAATATAAAAAAGTGACTTTTGTATCGGATTTTTGACTTAATTTCTCACACTTTGAGTTTAAATCTTACAATTCCGAGTAGCCATCTCACAATACCTGTATGCTTTTTCAGAATTTGGATTTTATAACAAACAATTTGGAAAGAATGTCTAACCCTGTTTGTGCTACAATACAAATGGACAAATTAAATCAGTACATAAAATTTCAGTCCACAATTTCAAAGACTTTTGACTCATGAAGTAATGCGTGGTCACGGTGGGTTTGGATTTGATCTGTCTGTGTCTTAGAAAGTAGTTTGGTGGAAGGGAGACCGTGTGGCAGTGTGAATTAACTTATATGAAAGAGATTATGACTTTGATGAATGCTATTCATTATGCACACATCAGCAGCTTTGAAGAAAAAGGACAAACTTGGAGAGAGAGAAAAAGAGAGTGAACGAACATTTGCGTAAGAAGGCAAGACAGATGAGCTGAAATTAATGAGGAAATTGTGATAAGAGAACAGAGACTGACAAAAGAAACAGAAAACATAATTAAGGGATTTTGAACTCATTGTCAAAATAAAGGATATTCTTCAAACAATTTGTAATTATACTAAAAATGAAATAATCTGCTTCCCTTTTTAAATGATGACCACTAGGGGGAGACAACCATCTGATATCTACAGCCTTTTGAATGTATAACCTCACATGTTGTTTTTTTGCTATCAGTGTTAAGAATTAGTGCTCACTGTCTCTTACTTTCACATAAATATAGAAAAAAAGGCCAAAGAAGTGTCTGAATTATTTGCAGTGAAATTAATATATTATAAACTTCTCATGTTGCATATGACTGCTAATCATGTAATTAGAGCATAAATCAATAATGTTAGGTCTTCAGGTCTTAAAAGAACAGTTTTTAAACAAGTTGAAGATATCAGTGCAACTCAGACATTGATTACGTCTGATATCATGCTCATGTAAAATGATTTTCAATCTGTTTCACCAGCACTCGGGTCTTGTCCTCTAGGCAGAAAATATAGCAGTTCAATCAAAAGAACAACGTGGGTGAGAGCAGCATTATAGGTTTAGGGCATTTTGAGATAGAATTCTGGTATTGTCAAAATCCTTAAACAATCACAGAGGGGTACTGGTTCATATCAGAGTAGCCCAGCTCTGAGTTTCACACTGAATTTATTGTATCGGGTTTCAGAAGGGAAGGGTGCAGTGCTGCATCCATACTGTGTATGCAATCTGAATCTGAACTGGATCACTCAGTCTCCTGTTGCAAGGCAAATCATTACTCATATCGTAACCTGTCTGGCTTTGCTGGAGGGATCTGCCCTGTGCTGGGGGGAATTCCCTCAAGTCTCGGCTCAGGGGTAATTTTTCTTCTGACTGAGGACATTCCAGCCCTCATCCCTTCAGTCTGGCACGTAGCTCGCTTTCAGGGGATAAGATGCCACATATTCCCATCTCACTAGTGTTAGTACTAGACTGAGCCAAGAAACAGTCTTCCAGCACAAACACACACACACACACACACACACACAGAATCACTCAAAACAAGTCATTAAAATATGCCCCAATGTATTGTACTAATATAAAACATTTTTTATTTGTAACAGATTTTTGTTTTGTTTTTTTTTGGTACCTTTATTTTAAGTTATGCATTCCATTATGGATGGATGGATGTTAGGTTGAACTAAATGGTGAATAGATGGATAACTACGTAGATGTACAGCTTTTTGAAAGTTTGGAAGATAGAGGTTGGATGAATGAATTGAAGAATCAAGCAGATTGTAGATTAAATAAATGGTTTAAATTGGATAGATGGATCATGAATGGATGAACATATAAACTCTTTGATCTCAGCAATTGAAATAGATAGATAAATTAATGAATGAATGGTTAAATGATTAATAGATGGATGAATAAATGGATGAAAATACTGAGAGATTACTTGAGAAGCCAATTAGCAGGAAATTGGAGGTTTGAATGAAGAAACAAGTAGATTGTTAGATAAATGGAAATTGCTTAAATTGTTTATCTTTGAGACAGATTGGGAACAGAAAAGCCACAATAATGCAAAAAAGAAATAAATAATAATTTTGGAACAATTAAGCATGAAAACCTATTCTAGTACACCCCAAAAATCAAATCAAGAAGGGCATAATAGGACCCCTTTTAATACATTTGATTGAATATGGAACATTCACCAGTATAAAGAGAAAAAGAGATAAAAGTTCTAAACAAAAAGCACTGTGTAAAGTGACATTCTGCGCTGGATGAACAGATCTGAAAGAGGTGAGCCGAACAGCAACACCTGCCCACACTTCTCATGCTTTATCTCTCCTCACCAGCCTGGAGTGTCACCAAACAACCTGTAATCCTCTTAACTTCATTCACACAGCTCACTCTGTCTGGAGCTGCTGTATTTAAATAACAACTTAAAAATCCTTATGAGCTTCCTTGCTTGTTTTCCTAAATGCATTAACTCTCATTGTTTGATTTTGGAGAGATTGTTTGTTATGTTTTTTTTTTTTTCTTTTCAGTCTGCATCTGCTTCCTTATTGTGTGAAAGCTCTGGATCAAAGACTTCCTGTCCGGAGCTCTGGGGAGCGGCTGACTCAGTGTCTGGACTTTCACGCACTTGATCGTTTTGGGGGTGGAGATAATTTGATTTAATTTCATCGGCTTGCCTGAATCATGTTGTGTCTGGGGAGGAAATTGATGATGTCTGAGGTATTAACGTGCCATGACAGAGAATTATATGAGCATGTACACAAACGCACACTTAGAGATGAGTTTGTCTCCTTTCTCATGACCTTGAATGTCCTCAGCTTTGGAGGCAGAGATAGCCAGTGCACTTTACTTTGAGAAATTATTACTCGTTTGGACTCTCTAGTTCTTCACTTTCCTTCAGTTCCTGTAATAATTCACTTTAAAGTCAACATGAAATCAAAACGGATTATCTTTCTTGTACAGTATTAATAGACACTCCTAGTTTTATTGTGAATTATTTATCAGTCTGTGTTTTTCCTAAAAGAGAAAAAAAAACTTTTGTACCTGTTAGGTTCATATATGTATACATTAAGAACTAATGTGTACATTTAAGGTAAATGGACCCTTTAGGTACAAACATGAACTGTACCTTTTAAAAAGGTACCGCCCCAGTGACAGCTTTTGTAACTTTTATTTCTAAAAGTGTACAAAAAAATGCAATTTTAAATGTGCGTACTGTACTTTGTATGAAGAAACACCTTTAATGGCTGTAAAAAATGTGGGTTTTCCCCCTTACTTTAAAGGGATAGTTTACCCCAAAATTTTAATTCTGTCATTAGTTACCCACCCTCATGTCATTCCAAACCCACAAGACCTTTGTTTATCTTTAGCGCACAAATGAAGATAATTTTGATAAAATCTGAGAGCTTTCTGCAACCATATTCAAGGCCAGAAAGGTAGCAAGGACATCACTAAAATTGTCCATCAATGGTTCAACAGTAATGTTATGAAGCTATTCCTTTAACGGCTGAAATATAATGCGATCTATTCATGTATTATTCAAATAAACAAAACAAAAACACATGACTGGAGACTGTTATTGGAAAACCACACTGTCTTTATTGTATTCTTCTTGATGTGGCCAGATTTTAGTTCAAAACATGTTGCACATTAGGTCATGCAGTTCCAGGCCTTTCCCCTGAAAATAATCTATATTTGTCACAAACCTGCTGGACTTGGACCCAGACACTGGCACTAACTGCCAACTACCCCTTCTCTACTAGTGGTGCCCAGCACCACCTGCAACCTTGGTCCATGAGGGCAGCTGCTTCTAATGACCTTTCACCCAGCAGCTGTGCACAGAAGAGTCAGTCCAGCTATTATCACTGCAATTATGGGGATCCAGTGAGGGATAAACTGAGGCCATTGATGTGCTCACTGCTCCATTTACTACACCTGCCACCTTTAACAAAGCATTAAATCTGAACAGGTTTTCTTCAGGTTGTTGATGACATCATAATAACCTTTCTGAAACAAATTGCCTTTGTATTTTTTTTTTTTTTAAATGACTGAGGAAGAATAATAATGGTCCAACCAAGAGTCATTTATAAAAAGTGGTTAATCTAATATAATTAACCTCCTGCCTTGGTGATGGGTAATTGTCTTATTTTTATGTATGTAAGAAGCAATAGAAAGTTAAATTCATCAAATTATGGAAGTGATGTTCTCCTGTGAGACAGTTTGTGAACATTTATTCTTATTATTGATTTTTATATTTACAGAAATTATATTATTATATAATATGAAATAGATCGCCAGTTGAATATTTATGGGAAAAGAAGTATAAGTAAAGAAGTACATAAAACACTGATAGAAGCTCTTTCTTTTCAATTACAATTTTAGCAGTTCATTGATCTTACCAGATAAAGCAGGTGTTGTTGTTATTGTATTTCTATTCATGCCAAACAGTAAAAGACCAATGTACAATCAAAGCATGCAGATAATAATCGGGAATGCTCAAAGCTCAAGCATGGTATAAAGGACATATTTTTTAAGATTTCCTGGATCCAAAAATATTTTTTATGACCAAACCAAAGATCACAAAACTATCTACTGATAAAAATGCCCAGCATAAGGAAGTAACATTTGTTATTTATTACGTTTATTATAACAAGAGACAGACAATATGCTGGAAAATCTCTCCCTTACCTCATTTCTCACAACCATAGCCCAGGCACACAAAAATGTACCTAGACTACAGAGATGTACTTGAGAGGTGAGGAGCAACTGTTTGAATCCCATGTAACTATGGTTCTGACAAAACAGTTCAAATGTGCATAAAGGGTATAGCAAAATTTTTACGGTTGCATCAACAAATGTGTTTTTATATTAGTTTTTCATTTGTGGAACATATTTTCCAAATAATACGGCAGCGATTTTCAATCCCAGTCCTCGCGCCCCACCGTTCTGCCCATTTTTATGTTTCTCTTGTTGCTTTAGATGTTTGTTCTATTCGAACGCATGTACCCTGCGAAGTGGTCATAACCTGATATTCCACTAAGATTCCAGTTAGAAGTGAACTACGTTGCATTCAAAGGGCATGTGCGAGAAGAAACCTAAATCGTATTCATTTATTTACAGCGCAATTCTGCGAATGCAAGTTCCGAAGTGAAGTAAACTTTCTCAGGGAGTAGAGAGCAATGAACACTGGTCTTAGGGACCTGTCGATTGGAACATGTACTGTAGCGAAAAGTGCAGGAAGACATGTAAAAACAGTGTTGCACAAAAAGTGCACATAGGTACATATTTTAATGAGAGCGAATTGGAGACTCGTAAAATACGGACGATTTAGAAGAAATTGTATGAATTCCCACGAGTGAGGTGGTTCTAATTCATACGAATTAGCCACCTCTAAATATGTACGAAATGCCCTGAGATCAGGTTGGACGAACACAAAACATGGTCTGGGAAAGCGCAAAATTGTACAATCCTACAACAGGAACATTGTTTTCAGGAAACTGAAAGGACTCTTAGTTGGATATTAAAGGTGAATGAACATATGATCAATAAAGCAGTAAAATGGGATAATGTTGAATCATAAAACATTTGCCATGTACAATCAACCAAGTTAACAATCAACAAAAGATTATCTGTTATTGTTATCTGTTATTTATAGATGTTGATGGAACTGTCTGGATTATAAATACCATGTGCACATGTGAATTTTAGTTTTTCATCTGTTCACCCATTCAACATGTTGGTTCAAAAGCTAAGCTGGATCATTTGTGAGTATTAGTTTCGAATTTGTTCGCTTCCAGAATAAAACATTTCCTGATAATTTTATTCACCCCTATGCCATCCAAGATGTTCATGTCTTTCTTTCTTCAGTCACAAAGAAATTACTTTTTTGAGGATTTTTCTCGATGTAGTGAATTAAATGACGCTCAACGGATTGAAGATTAAAAGTGCAGTGTCCACTATATAGAGAAAAATCCTTTTCTTCAAAACGAGTAGTTTCTTTGCAACTGAAAAAAAGAAAGACATAAATATATGTAAATAATATGTATATATGTGTGTGTATATATATATATATATAATATCTGGGGTGAGTAAATTATTCTGGAAGTGGAGTAATACATTTCAATTATTTCAAATGTTCAATTCAGTGTTTGAATTAGTTTCTTGTGGTTTTGACTTTCAGTGCTGCTCTTCCTGTGTCAGCATGGTAAATATGGTAGAATGTACAAAGTTTTCACTAAACTTAAAAAAAGAAAAAAGAAAAAAAAGATTTTCAAGTACAACATTACAAAATTAAGTAATTTTATTATCTTGTGTGTTTCCTCCCTGCAGGAGTAGAAGCAAAAAGAGCAGTGGTCTGTGAGGGAGGAATTATGTACCTCAAGTGTAGTGAGTAATTCATTCATTTCTAAGTTATATTTTTGCCTTTTGTGCCCAAGACAGGAAGCAATGGAAGAGAAAAAAAGAGAACATGATCAGGAAGAGACTTTGAGCCTGGACACTAAACTTTACCATAGTTCTCATACAGTAATACATTAAAATTAATGTTTAATTATTATTTCTTACATGTGTCAGATTCAGGAATAATAAAGATCAATAAAGCCAACTATGGGCGGACTGATCGCACAACATGCTCTGGTGGGATAGCAGCTATTCACACCTCAAATATGCATTGCTTCCAAAGATCATCCCTCCGTATAATGTCTTCTCGGTAGGATTAACAATTAGAGCTTCTTGTTTATTTGCAATTTAATTTTATGCATCATTTTACCAGAAGCAAGAAAAACATAATTCTTATGTCAATGGAAGAAATTCTCAAGTACTTGTCATTGTCTCTCCAGGTGTAATGCAAGAAAGATATGTTCTGTTCCTGCATATAACACAGTTTTCTCTGATCCTTGTGCTTGGACTTATAAATACCTGGATGTGGATTTTATCTGTGTCTAAAAGGTAAATTCTGAAGATGATTCTTAATCATAAAACAATTTTGCTTCAGACATGACATGTAGATGATAACACATAATCATTTTTGTCAAATAACATTTACCTTTTGCTGGATTGCAAAGAAACCAAATATGTGTTACTGTCTACTTTGATCTTGGAAGTCATGTAGATGTGTATAATTTAGTGACTGCCCTTTTACATAAAGTTATGAATATATACAGTTGGTAGCTTATATTTGTCTGCGGTTGTGGTTTTGGTTTAAGAAATATTAATTTGCTCCAGAGTATGTAAAAAAAAAATCTGGTGAAAGAATAAGTACAAAATAACTTTAGTGTCTGCAAAACACTAAAGAGTTGTCTTTATTTTGTTTGTATTTCTTTTAAAAGTGTTACTTATTCTGTACTGTAAAGAGAAATATATTTTGTGCACTAAAACAATTGACTTGAGTTGTATTGTGAGTCGGGAGTCCACTCATTTTACAACAACCCACCAAACATAAATAACACACACATCTTGGATATCATGTTATACAGGTTGGCATGTGCTGTATATGTTTTTGACTGTGTGTATATGTTTATGTATGTTTCTGCGTCCCTGTGTATTATTTTTGTTTTGTTACCTTTATTAAAATTCCTTACTTAAACATTTCTGCCTGCCATCCTTTTGCTCCTGTGTTACAGCTAATAATAAAATATTATTTTAAATCCGCACTATGTTTAAACACTTGTGTACCTGCTATAATCGTGCAGTTGTATTTAGCAATCAACACATTTACAGTAACTTAAATGAGATTTTGCTTTTGCTCTTCACAAAGCTAAGCTTCACTAAGCTACAGTACTATACAAATTGGAACACAAAAACTATCTATCCCTGTTATAGTAGCATTAAGGTGCTTTTTGGCGTGTTATTCAAATATTTACATTTTGTGTTCTACAGAAAAAGAAAAAAGAACAACATAAGTTTGAGTAAACAGACTTCTCATTTTTTGAAGAACTATTCCTTTAACCTATCAAACAGCCATTTTCCATTTCACTGAGGCTGACCAAAAAAGCACAGCGGAGGAAAGTAAACGATTGTGTTTGTGTGTGGGCAGGTTTTGCCGTCCTTCGCTGTCTCTGTGTGTGCATATGTGTGTTTGTGTGTGTGTGTGTGGCAGCGGGGGTGCTCAGAGGGTGAGCGCATTTTCATATTCAACAGATATGCACAGGTGAAAGGCCAGAGACGCATGACTGCATGAATAAACATTGCATCTTGTCCTGGCACTGTTGTGGTCAGCGAGCAAATGGTCTAAGTAATGCAGTCATACAATGCAATCTGAGCCAGCGAGCCACAGAGAAGGAAATCATTTCCTTGAAATGTGCTTTAAATGCACTGCTAGGCCCTATTAGCTTGTCAGCATCAAAGGAATATAAGACATGATGGAATCTCTGAATGGTTGACTGCTCAGCCCAGACTTCTGGTATAGCTAGTTCATTTACTACAAGACTTCTGCTATAATGCTAAAGAGGCAAACCCAATAGAATGTTAGAGTAATTAAGACTAAAATACTTTGAATATGATGCATCTGTTGGGCTCTTAATGCGATGAGTTAAACCCACTGCAAGTAGCACAAAAGTGCCTTTTTATTCAATAAATCAAAAAATTCAATCCAAATAATTAAGTGGTTTGTAAATATGTAGTCGGGGCTTTGGTTCTGTTCTATACATATTTAATGCCATTAGGATGTGAATGTGATCTACCCTCTTATCTAAAATGGATATCACAATGACCACGGTCGTAACTCAATGGCCAAGAATATTCAAAATAGTAATCCAGATATTATTTTTATTACAGTTTCTATGTGGTCATTAAAGTGAAGAAAAAAGGCACGTTTCTATATGGTGTCATGGCTCGTTTCCACTGAGCGGTACGGTTGGGTGCTGTACGCTATGCAATTATGTCCGTTTCCATTGTCATACGTTGTGTATTGGTACCAAAATAGTGAACCGTACCACTTTTTTGGTACCCTTCCGTTGGGGTACCTAGTACCATCATGTACTAAAATGATGGTTAACTCACTGCAGAAGCTTGGCTGACTAGAATCGTCAATTTTGCATGATACAACAGGATCTCATTCTGCTCTGTTATCCGTGTTACAGTTTGTATTTTGGTGTTGTATTTTCACACAGATAATAGCCATTTCTCAATATGCTGCCTTGTCTGTTCTAATATTACTGTTATTGTTTCATGAAATGTAGTTTACGGAGTTTTTTAAAAGAGAATGTAGCTGTGTAAAACAAATCTCTGGATTATTTCTAAAGATATCGTCGGTTTTAAAAATTTTTTTTGACAATTTCAGAGCTCCAGGTGATCACCGGGCACTCAGTGCTTACTTATCCACTGAAAGCAGCCTCTAGCTTGGCTAGTCCTTCTGACATTTGCTGCTGGCTATGATATTTCTGTAGTGATTAAACATGAGATACAATTTGTTTTGGGTGTATTTAACAGGCATTCATGGTCTCATGATTGTATTATTTGTTCCAGGTCATAGTTTTGGCTAAGCAGCACAACATTTTGTAACATGTTTGCTTTTGTCTTTATTTCTCCTAAAACTTCTAATACTTTTATAATGGATATTATTGTTCGTAAAACTGACACACACACACACAAAAGAGTAGTGTAGTGACCTGTACCGCTCAGTGGAAACGAGTCATTACTCAGAAGATAGGAAATAATTAGAACACAGGATTTATTAAACAGAACTTAGTCAGCATGTAATACAAAACAAGCAGGGTTTAAGTAAACAGACAACTCGGTTGAGTATCTTAAACAGTCTGAAGTGATCTCCTGATCGCTTTCATCCATCCCATCCAGGTAACACAGGTAAGTATAAATGTAAGTCTCTTACTGGGTTGGTGTACCTCAGAGCTTGGTGCTTGGTACTGGTGAGTTAGGGTTAAAAGCTTACAGATGCTGGCAAGCAGAGAACCCAAAACTCCAATCTGTTGGTGAGGCACAGACAGCAAATAGGGGTAGGGGTAGGGGTGTGTTTGTTTTGGTGATTTCAAATATCAACTTTGGCTTCCAGAAATCGCATACCCTGCCTTTAATGTAATTAGAAAGGTACATGTATTTAAGTTGTGTATGGGTGGGTTAAATCAAAGTAAGGTGAACAGTTTAGATAAAGTATGCTTAAGTATAATTTTGATACACTTTATTCTAAGCAGATTATTCCTCTGTTATATTCTATAATTGTAATGTAATTTAAGGTGTCCTTGTTACAGTTTAATTATATATTTATTATGTACTGATTTTAATGAATCATAATTAACTGTATGCTATATGGTTAGGGTTTGGCTTAGGGTTACTTGCAAGTAATTATGCATAATTCATTGTTTGTGTGTTTTGCAAAACAATATGAACATGATAAGTACATAGTATTTATTTTAATCATATACTTAAGTACATAGGTAAGGTCAAAACTATAAACACTATATCTCTTTTGTTGACTGCAAATGATTACATGTTAAATTGAGTTGAGCTAATTGCACTTAATATCGCTTTAAACTACAGCATAATACACCTTTGCAGTCAATTGTCAATAAATATTACACTCAGGACACATTTGGGTATATTCTTTCGGTATTTCTGTTGTAAGTACTCCTACTAACGTGTACTTAATGTTGATAACATGTTTAAAGAGGAACTGCAAAATCTGCCAAGTTCCTGACTTGGACTGTTAATGGACTATTTACTTCATAACAGTCAAGCTACACCAATAAGCGCTAGCTCAGAGACATGTTTGCCTATCCAGCAGTTTTGTGACTCTTTTCTCAGGCATTTTGAATTCACAGCAAAGCACTTTAATGGTGAATTTGTATTCCCAACTGCACTCAATCTGAAACAAGGCCTGCAAAAGCCTGGCAGATGTGTTTCATAGATAAGAGACATCACAGCGCATACTAATGTCTCATCAGGCAAAAGTCTGCAGAACTGAGCTAAATAAACACACATCGCCCTTTGACCCGAAATACATGCTGAACTCATCACTCGACAGAACTGAACACTGTGTACTTCCATGATCTGTAGTATGTTATTTCATCGAGAGAGATGTGTGTGAGATATAGTGATCATGACATACAAATCTAGGAAGGTATTTAGAACCATTGTTGTTTTATTTTAAGATCGCAGGAGATGAACTATTATATTTACTTTAGCCCTTTCATCAATAAACTAAATAGGGGCCCGGATTTATCTGGCAGCTTTGCTTTATTCAGTAAATGATGAGCAGGGGTCATTACTAGCAGTGATTTTTTTTAATTTTACTCCCATGTGGCAATGAATTGAACAGCAATAGTCTTTCTTTATACGATAAAATGTGAACATTGGACCATTACCCGTAGAGTATTGTCAGTCTATCTCGCCGTTCTGTTTCATTCACACTGTAACACACACACACACCAGTGACTGTCACTGTCTGTTGGGAGTTTAAAGTAATAGCACTGCTCAATTAGGTGCCAAATGGCTTTCCAGGGATCCGTATTTTACCTTTAATGCCGCATACAGCTGGGGGAGAAGCAGAGAAGCAAGATTTCCTGCCAGAAAGAGACATAAGCTTTATATTACATTTAAGTTATTACCGCTACAATTCAACAGAAAGACACATTCATGCAATATGAAATGTTCCTTACCTCCATAAAGAGTGCAAAATCAAGTCATTGTGTTCTTAGTTGTGGCCATTAGCAGGAAGTCATGCATCCGCTAGAGTGGGAGGGAATGGGACCTCATTGACATGCGCGACCCATGGTCATCTTTGAGGCCCGGTCAAGACTGAAATTACCTGGGTAACTGTCTGGACCAGGTAAGCAGAGATTCATTCTGAAGGCAATTTGAGGCTTAATTTCTTTGTCATGCACCTCAGAATATTACTGTGATGTTGTATAATGGGATAATTCAAGCATAATGACGTTTCTTATATTGGAGCTACTCCGTGAGATATGGGAAAGGTACTTTATAAATCCAGCTTTATTCTATTAATATTTTTTCCTCCTGAGTTATTTAGCATACAGATCTGCAAAGTTTTAAGAGAAAATATGCAATGTTATATAAAATAGAATATAAATATGCAAAGACAACAGAAAAGATTATACATTTACACATAGAATTATATATATATATATATATAAGCATTGCCGGCCCAAAGGGCTGTGGGGCCCTAGGCGAGATAAAAAAAATAAAATAAAAATTGGGCGTACTGGTGTAAAAACAGTGAGAAGAATGCACAAAAAAAGACAATTTCAAGATATATATGCTGCTGAATAAACACGTAGGTAGCACAATCTGAGCGGGTAGCACAACTTT
>JAUCMU010000310.1:0-13888 GCA_032275025.1 Enteromius treurensis
CTAGTCAAACGAACCGCGCTTTGGTGGTCAAACGCACTCGGGCACGGTTCAGACTGCCTAGTGTGAGTACACCCTAAAAGTCAAGTTTCAAAGCTTTTAGTGCCATTGGAAAGTTTTGTTATTTCTGGTTGCTGTAATGAAGACTAGAAAATACATCAAGGAGAAGCACATGTCATTTGAGCTCTGTGGATCACCAGTTCTTCCTTTGCTTCAAACAGCATGATTACAGGGTGGTGGGGGTCTATGGGACAGAGAAGCCTATTTCGCATTTCCTGTTTAAAGAAAGGAGGTTCACGTAAGCTCTAAGGGAAAACCCACAGCTCCAAACCCATAATACGACTCTTAAAAACAGTAGACCTTAATCGTCCAATTCTTTTGCACATTTTGCAAATCTGTATATTTAACGGACGGTTCACTCAAAGATGAGAATCTGGTCATCGAGTCACCCTTGCGTGATACCAAACCCATTCATTCATTTTTGAAACTCAAATGAAGTTCAATAGAAAAAAAAACAATGGTGTCTACTCAGAAGATATTTTTATTATTATTAATATTATGGATTGTGTTTACCATGTATTTTATGAACTTTTAGAAGGTTCAAAGTTTTAGCCACAAGGATTTTCCATTGAAGAAGTGAAATATCTCATGTTCATTAAAGCATATCTTCATTGTATCTTCTTATAGCCATGGATTAGGATGAGCATCTGATGAAAGCACTTCATTTTTTGATCTGATTTATATCTTCAGTTCACACGCATAGGTTCAAGCATCGGGTGTGTCATCCAAAACTTGCAGCAACCAAGACAGAGAAGTGCATCTTTACAAAGTATTGATGAGGTCTTTGACAGCCTTCTAACATTACACAATAAATATCAAGTATTGATTACTCTTAGCCTGATGTGCTGTTATTGTACTTAAATGGGACCCCGTAATGTTCTTCCTTCCATCCAGTGAGAGCACTTAAGTCCATTATGTGTTTGTGCAGTTGAAGCACACCTTTCACACCACTAAAACCTTTCCTGTGGACTATGTGTGGTGTGCAGCACTTTTGTTGCCCTCTGGGCTGAATGAATTGTCAAGAGCTTTAAAAAAAAAAGTGCGAAGATTTGCATACTATTGTAAAAATGCTAATTAGGGATGGGGGCATAATTAGTTTCCGGTGTTCTGCTGGAAAAGGGAAACTAAACAATAGAGAAACACACCGGCTTTGTCTCAAAACTGCAATTTGTTTGTAACGTTAGTTATAAGAGACGAAATATATTGCCCGATGTTCACTAGGTTTTGAGACATATCCACCAACTTAAAGTGGAACAGCTGTGATTTTACTACAAACCCCTGGTTATGCTGTAATGCTGGAAGATGTCCGGCTAGTTTATGACAGGCTCAAGATGAGCGTCTGTCAACAACGAAAGCCTGAATTTTATGCAGCTATAAATGCCTCACAATCACCATTATGTAATAAAATCAAGTGCTCAAATAAAAAAAGACTCTCTTACCGTGGCGTGCTGCGATCCTGTTCTTTATTCCCTGTGAATAAACGGTTATCCGGCTTCCTCCGCAAATAACCGTGGCGGTTGCTGTTTTTTGTCCGCTGCGACGTTTCAAATCAACACACGGTCCATATTTCTACCAACTTCCGCCTTCTAGCGTGCTTAAGAGTATAATACGATAATAATGAATGTCGTACAGCACTTTAGTGTCTATGGAGTCTTTATCTCAGTCTTTCGCTAACGGTTCGTTAGCCAGCTAGCCAAAGGTTTCCTCTTTGAATACGGGCCGCGGCTGGTGTACCTGCTCGCCCGCACCCACGCCTATCATATTGCACAGTTACATCCGCACTTTTGATTCTCGGTGTGATTTGAAGACTAATTTTCTTATGTGTCTGATTGTCTTTCTATCTAACCCCCTTTTTTGTCCAGGAAACGCAAAATGGCTACGTGGGGCGGGAGCCAACCGGAAGGAAGGTCAAAATTATTTGCCGTGCGTTTCCGGTGAAGAGTGGCGTTTAGAATCTGCCATCTTGATAAGGGCAAAGTTTTTTTCCCCCTCCAACAATGAACTAACAATGATATGTTGTATATAATTGCAACGGCTAGATACAGTTCACAACATCAATTATTCTAATATCGCTTTAATAAACAAATCAATTTTTTAAACGGAAAATATGTTTTCATAGCTACCATCATGTTATGTCAGCTTGTTCACTGAGCCATACCCTTTTAAAATACTTTTTTTTTTTTTTTTTTTTTAAATCTGTAGGGTGAAGTCATATTTATGTTTTTTTAAATTTTGAAAAAGGATAACAGTTTTAAAATGATGACAGCAGGCCCCTCCTTGGGCCACAGCTCAACGTTCAGGTAAAACGGGCCAGTTTTTCTGCTAAAATGGGCTAATATAAAAAGAGAACAAAACAGGTAATTTCAGCTTAAATCATTTTATTTTTAACAGTAAATTGATTGTTGTCTTCAGTGTGCCATAGCAACGTCATAAATGTATTTCGTGAAATAGAAAGTTGAATTAATTTGAATGAAGTAATGCTATTAAAAATGAGCTGATCACATTGGATAGGTTTGTGTGTCTGTGCATTAGTGTCTTTTGTGTGCATGTAAGTGTATGTTTGTACTTTCTTTTTAAAGATTTTTGAACGAATAGTTAGCATATCTTAGCCTATAAACCTGTTTTGCTGCCCATTTTACTGACATCCCCCTTTCTTTTCTTTTCTCTTCCTTCTTGTGTCTCTGTTTCATTTTTTTGTGTGTGTGCCTTCCTGATATACTGTCTGCAATGCAATTTTTTTTTAAAGAGTATTAAGATTTCGTATGGATACATAGGTAGGCCATTTTAACTTAACCAGCCATTTCTAGCCTACTTTCTAGAGGCTATTTTTATTTGAAAGGAAAAAAAAACGGTTGATAAACCTTAATTGCTTTAGCACCCTTATAGTAATAAATGAAATTTACTATGTCGGCTCCAGACAATTGCTCAGACAAGTTTCATGTAACAGTATGCCCTGCCCGCCTTAAAACTAACCAATAAAAATGATTGTTATATGTCATAAAGGGTTGATGCAACAATATTAGATCAGTTATTGTAATTTTCTGTTAAAATTTAAGGAGATACAACCTTATTTAGCCCATTTTAACATACTTCACCCAACAGAAAAGTCTTAAATAGAAGGCTTTGGATGTTACCAATTGAATGGTACTTAACTTAACAATTTTTGTATTTTTTATTATTGTATCATATATTTTTATTTTATAGTGTTAATTAAGTAAGAAAAATATAGTGTTAAAGCACAAATATTTTGAGTTCATTGTCGTTTTCTTCTTTCTTTCTTTAATGCTTTCTTGTTCGAGTCAAATCAGTTTGCATTCATTCATGCCTACAATGCAGATAATATTACAGAAATTTCACAAACAGGACAATAACAATGTAAATGCTGTAATCTGTTAAATCGATGTTAAAGTTAAATCGATATACTGATCAAATAACACAGAGGTAAAACATCCCATGAAACTGATTACAAATAAGGGATTGGTGACTATGCATAGATTAAGTGCAAAGGTATTTCGACATGGTCATATCTCTGTGTTAAAGCTAATGTTTTTACACAAGTTACACTACTTCTGAACTCATTAATGAGGGTGTCAACATGAAGTTAATTATTAAGCATATTGCTGCCTATTGATTGCTAGTTACTGGTAGCCTAAAAAAGAAAACATTTAAATATTCAAAATATACTGTATAAATAAAAATGTACTAAACAAGGCCTTGATTCATAGATACATATCGTAATCAATGAAGTTTTTTCTCATTACCAAACGTAAACGAAAACAAAGCAAACAGTAATTGAAACTGTACTGCCCTGTGCATGAGCAAACGTAGTGTATCCTGAAACAGGTCTTACTTGTCAGAAAAAAGCCCTGTGTATATTTTCACATTTTTATGATTTGTCATCTGTTATAACAATGCAACTGAATGATGTTTATGCTTGTTGTTATGACTGTTTGTAAAAATAATAAAACTCGATTTTTTGTACAAATTGGAACCTTCTAAATAAATAAAAGGATAAACCAGAATATTTTATACAACAATATTATGATGTATTGATGTATTCGCAGAATAAACAATTATTGAACTTGGTTTACACAAACATACACAAGCGAATTATATCTCCGACATGATTTGTTTCCATGGATGTCAGTTGACAATTTTTGTAGTGTTAACTCTTGATATTGATGCTAATAAATCGGAAATGATCAACAGATTGTTAACCATATCCATTTCCTTTTAAGGGTTTATTAAATTCTATACAAAGAGCATATTTATAATTGGTAAATGTGAAATTTATAATTGTTAAGCAATAATACTCACATTTAGAAATAATGTCATACTTAAATTCACAGGTTAATGTGCCATTAATAGTCTACATGAGATCATCACACAAGCCTTGGGGAAAGGTTTTCACCTGATAGAAATATTTACTTTATTGTAATGAAACCAGCAAACTATAGGTGACTGTCATCATCAATGCAAATAATGCAAATTCTATGATGCCCTTACAATCATCAAAAATTAATTTTAAAATCATGAATAAAATAATCAAAGCAGAGAAGACTGAGATTCATGTAAGAGACAGAACGTTTTTTTTAGGTATATCTAAAAAATAAATGAAGAAAAAAAGAAAATATCTTATGTATTTATAACATGTCTGCTCTGTCATACTCATTCATTATGCTTTGTCTTCTAAATGACAAGTGACGTCATAAAAATCCATGCAGATACAATAGAAATGTTGTAATGTGTTAATGTATTATAGTGAAGTGACCTTGAACTGGAAGGTGTTCAATAAGTAACGCTTAACATTACCTGTACAGGTGACCAGGGTGTGTACTGTAAATACACAATAAAAGGCACTTGAAAAAAAGATGAGTTAGGCACTCTTTGTTGGAACAGAGAACGCTTGATAAACACAGCAACACCGGCTTTACATCTCATTAGAGACCGAGAGCAGAGGAAACAACAGAGAGATCACAGAACAAAGCAGGATTATGAAGTTTATAACAGCTTTGAGTGTTGCTGGAACTATCCTTCTCAACATAGCAGGCAAGTCTTTGGATTAGTTCAATGATTTAATGATTTAATAATGTTTAAATAGATTAATCATGACAATTGAATTCCTGTTGCTTATTACCTTTGTAACTTAAACACGCTGAAACCTGAAAAGTGCAAACACGAAACCTTTGTGTATCTCATGACACCTTTTGTTTTGATATCTAATGTGTAAATGCTTGAAATTAAAATAGAATGCTGACTTTAAACTAAATTGTTCTGAAATAGCAAAAATTGTGATAATAAAGAATGTTTAGTGAACAAACTTTCACCTGTCTATTACTATATACTGCTATATACTATACTGCTATACTGCTGTTTTATAATATTTTTTTATCATGTAGAGGTGTATTTGCAGAAATAGTTTTGGTGAGCCTATTTTGCCCTGACCAGTAATAGATAAATGGTGAAATATACACAATAAATCATCATGATCTGTTACAACAAGCTTTTATGAAGCAGCATAAAACACTTAAGAAAACTACTTACCCACAGTTAAAACCTATTTCAATTTGTTGATTAATTACATTTGAAAAATTGATTTGATTCCATAAATTGATGTGAAAATGGTGTACTGTATGTAAATTTGATTGAAGCAAGCATAGTGCATTACCATTTTAATCGTCATGACCATTAGTAAAAGATATGCTTAATGCAGTGACCCAAAACTGTTTTCTGTAGAGATGCTGTCAGTGTCAAAACACATAAACCGGTTTTGCTACCACACATTGTGAAACAGGCCTCCTAATGAAGCTCACATTACTGACCAGTTCAGTTTTTGATTTCCCGTCAAGAAATTTATTTCACAACCAGACTGTAATCTTTGATCACTAGTAGAAATTATTATCTTGATTCCCTTCAATGGTATGTGTCAGGACTTATGTAAAAGGTGAAAGATTAGGGTTGCAGGCCACATCATCAGCCTCATGCATGTTCATCTAATTGTCTGATCTCTGTCTTCCAGGTTCTCTCTGCCAGTTAGATGGTAAGTTGTCATGGACTTAACGACAACAAATCTTCCATTCACACTCCACATACTATATCATTTGTGTAAACAATTTTAACCTTGAATTCCACATTGTCTTTCTCTCATCAGTGTGTGGTCAAGCCCCTTTAAATACCAAAATTGTTGGAGGGGAGAATGCAGTGGCAGGGTCTTGGCCGTGGCAAGTCAGCATTCAAAGCTCCATATATGGAGGCCATTTCTGTGGAGGGAGTCTAATCAACAAAGACTGGGTTTTATCTGCAGCTCATTGTTTCCAGACGTATGAAGTTTAAACACAACTCAAGACACTATTATCAGTTGATGCTAGTTTCATTAAAACTGACTTCCTCTATGCACAGCCCCCTGAGTACCATAGACATCTACCTGGGACGTCAGAGCCAGTTGGGATCAAACCCTAATGAAGTTCACATGAGAGCGACTGTCACGACCCATCCTGACTATTCCGATAATACCAAAGACAACGACATAGCACTGCTCCGGCTCTCTTCTTCTGTGACGTTCACTGATTACATCAGGCCGGTCTGTCTGGCGGCTGCTGGGAGTAAATACGCTGCAGGTACAGACAGCTGGGTCACTGGATGGGGAGCAATACGGTCAGAAGGTGAGTGAAGATTTGCTTGCAAAACAATAATTACTGTAAAGCACAACAATTTACTGTAACTGGACATTTAAAGCTGCCGAAATGATCCTCTGATCTGTCACAGGTCCGTCTCCTGACATACTGCAGGAGGTCACAATACCAGTTGTGAGCAACAGTAACTGTAATAAAGCTTATGAAGGGGGCATCACTAGCAATATGATTTGTGCTGGATTGTTAAATGAGGGCGGAAAAGATTCATGTCAGGTGAGACATCAGTTATATGAACCTTTTATTAGATTACATGTTTTAGATCCCCTGCACACTTTACGTTAGCATTAACAACCACTGTTGCACGATAGTTTTAAAAAAACTGTCCAAACATTAAAGCTCTACGTTTTCTACTCCCAAAGAATTGGTGTTTTACAGTCACTTTTATGCATTACACACAACCAATGTGAGTAATTATTAAAATGGTCGGTAAGAATGCCCCTTCCTCACATCTAATCATCTAGCTGCATAGCTTACTAGAACATAAAATAGGTGAAACATTTCAATACAAGAAAAATAATTAAAATGTAAATGAAAATGTAATCGTTGTTATTGCCTTGTTTTAGCAGCGATGGGTCAAAGGATAAACATTTTGTGTGAAGAGTCCTAAATTATGCAATAGTCTCCCTTTTAAAACACATTATTCCGTAGCTTTTAAATACATACTTGAATAGGATGAAGTGGAATAATACTTGTTGCTCTGTTTAAATGTTATTTTTATTGTATTATCTGTAAAGCACTTTAGAAAGTCAGGTGACATTCAGACATATTTCTGGCATGCATCTTGACTGGTTGACGATGCACAGAATTTAAGTTGTTTAAATATTCTGCATAAATGTGATATATATGTATAAATGTCATGTTTATCAAAACAGGGAGACTCTGGAGGTCCGTTGGTAACTAGGAACGGCTCTCTCTGGATTCAGTCCGGCGTAGTGAGTTTTGGTATTGGATGTGCTGACCCAAAATATCCTGGTGTGTACGCCAGAATCTCTCAGTACCAGGACTGGATCACCTCTACCATAGGCAGCAACCCACCTGGATTTGTCGAATTCAACAACAACGGATTCAGAAGCTCACCCAACCTCCTTTTATTTTCAGTTTCTCTTACAGCCTCCATCATTCCTTTCGTATGCTCCCTATATCTCTCTACATAGAGATCGTTTGATTAAGAAGATAACTGTGCTGTACACATTTTCATAAATATCTGAGGTTGATGTATTGCCATGTTGTAATTTATTCTTTATCTTTAAAAAAAAAAAAACACTATTGTTGGAAAGCTCTTACTCTTATTTCCAGCACACTAATGAAGTTTAGCAAACTTTTGGCCTCAATGATTGAGTTTGCTATATTTGACCTAAATACACTAAATATAATAATTTTTTAAGAGACTAATGAATTTTTTATTGACTGTCTTGTTCTTTCACTTGAAAATGTATATTATTTGCAATTACACTTCATCTCAGGGTCTGAATCGTGATTAAAGCATGTGTGCTCTGCATTGTGTTTAGAGATGGTGACATTACAACAGAATTTCATCTTTTGCCATATAAATATTCAAATAAGATCAAATTGCATATTATTTCTCAGGTTAGGCCTCTGAAAAAACATAACCAAAAAAATAAATAAAAGAGATGTTTCTGCTCATCAAGTCTGAACTTCATATTCTCCTAATCATACTAATAGTTTAACAATAGTTTAATAAATTAAACTAAGAAACATTTTTTTGGTGACTTTTTCTCTTTTGTAACTCTTATGTAACTCAAATTACAAGCAGTATAGTGACGATCCAAACATCAAAGCTAAGCGAGGTGTATACTAAGTGAAAACACTTGCAGCAGAGAGGATAAAACAAAGGTGTGTCAGAGGTAAACGAAACAGGGTCCAACTGAATGCGGCAGGACTTGCTTTACACGTCATTAGACATTTCCCAGTAAAGGAAACAGCATTACACACACAATAGCATGAAAATGAAGTTGTGTCAAGTTGTGTGCTTTGCAGGAGCAATACTTCTTAACCTAACAGGTAAGATCTGATATGACACTTTAACAAATAATTGGGAAGTTCTTGATTTAATAACTTTGGTTTTTGAAGTTGTATTTTGGTTTAAATAGTCCTATTCGTCACAAGATGATGGGACACCTTCTGTTAGTTAACTTATTATTTTCTTTGTAACACCTGAAATCAATGTTACTAATTCATTAAAATCTCAGAATAGTAAGGTGCAATATTACAATATTTATAATATTAAAAGTAAATGGAATTATATACAAACAGTTATATTTTCCTTAGCCTGACTAATGAATGGTTTCAGTTTATCTTCTTTTAAATGATTAAACTCCAGGATAATTATTACTGATGAGAAACGTTTAAAAAATCATAAGAAAACAAGCCTTAAATGCAGCTGACTGTTGGCTTTTTTCCCTTTTGGTCTCTGTTGTCTATTTTTTAAAATAACACAAGGGCAACTAAGAGATGTTTATGAGTCTATAATCACAAAAACACTGCAAATAATCTTTCTATACTGTAAAAGCTCAAGCGAGCTCAATCTTGACATCGGTAGCCCCATGTTCCTAAAAGAAGAAAGATACTGGTCAAAACTGTATATATAATTTAATTTGTTTTTCTTACAGTCCACATACCATCATGTCATTGCAAATCTGTATTTCTTTTCATTTGGTAAATGATTATTTTCATTTGGTAAATGATTATTGATTAGGGTAGCGATAAGTTACCCTTCCTGGTCAGACTTGTGCATGATTTTAAATAGCAGTCATGTTTGAAATGACATAAAGAGTAAAAGATTTTTATTTTTGGAAAGACTGACATGAATGGAAACACAGATAGGATGCTAGGCTACCTAAAGAACCAGTTCATCAGCTCTGTGCCAGTGCACCTCTAATCCATATCTCCACATGAACCAGTTCTGGATGAAATTCTTTGTCAAGAAAACTCTGACACAGAACTATAAAATTCCTCTGTATCGTCTCTAATCCATTTACGACTCTAAATGTTGTTTTTTCTCCGTTTTTTTATTTCAGGCTTACATTGTCAGTTAGATGGTAAGTTTATTTGCTCCTAATAGCTACTTAAGAGCACTTTCAACAAAACACCTTCAACAAAATGATGAAAAAAGTTGTTTAAGTGATTTGATTTGTGATTTGATTTAATTGGTCTGGACATGTTCCACAATAATAAAGATGTACAAATAATTACATTTTTACATTACATTCCAAGTCTTCAAAAGCTTAGTTTGTCTTTGGAACACAATTTAAGATATTTTAGGTGACATTATTTAGATGACTGTCCCATTGACTGCCAAGTATTGAACACTGTCAAGGTCCAGAAAAGTATCATCAGAATACTCCATCTGCCATCAGTGGTTCAATCTGAATGTTATTAAGCAACAAGGATACTTTTTGTACGCAAACTACATATGCTCCCCTGGGGGGTATTCCAGAAAGCAGGTTATGTGACATACCCGGGTAAGTTTAAGAGTAAGTTAGTGGATAACTTCAACTTTCGGTTCCAAAAACAGAGGTAACTTTCTGGGTATGTATGTAACCATAAGAACTTACTCTCTGAAGATAACCTACTCGGTAGCAGGTTATGTTCCGAGTTAGTTTGTTTCAAAAGGTTACTGAGCATGGTTTGCCCTTTTGATGACGATCCTGTGGACGTGGCACAATTTTTTTTACGCCGGGAGAGAGTTATAAGACTGCGTATTGATGTATTTTAATTTCCTAATGATTATTTGAAATAGCGTTACAGGTTTTCAAAAGATTTGTTAATTTGTTTAACAAATCTTTTGAGACCACATATTGCAAATGTCACAAACTGCGGATCTGCGCTTTAGCACAGAGAAAAAAAAAACTGCATCAGTTTTTTGCGTCAGGGCTTTTTTTGTGGGCATGTGCAGTAGCGGTTCTACATGGAATTACTCCCTGGGCAAGACCCCCTCTTGCCCTCTTGTTAATAGTATTGTGATATCTTACTGTTAATCGTAAAGGTGAGGGAATACTGATACTATGCATCTTCACACAGAATTTCTCTTATATATTTGCCAGAGGGGTACTAGCACAGTAACGCCTCTTCATTTAATGAAACCAATGTTCTAGCTCTCATATGTTTTACATTACGTGGCCATAAGAGTACATATATGCATGAGCTCTGAGTTAAACATCCAATCAGAAGACTGAAACTCACCTCTGACATCTTTTAGTCAATCAATGATATACATCCACTGGCACGGCAATATCAAGTCCTTCCCCTACACATCTCTATCCATGACGGTAACAGTTACTTTTCTGGACCTTGACAGTGTTCATTACTTGGTGTCAATAGGACAGTCACAAGCCTCCTAGTTTTCATCAAAATATCTTAAATTGTGTTCTGAAGACAAACAAAGCTTTTGCAGGTTTGGAATGCCATGGGGGTAATTGACAAAATTTTTTTTTTTTGTGGTGGTGTATCCCTTTAAAATTATTGAGAAAGTAAATGTAATTTTGGTTTCATGTTGATTTCAACCAGAAAAATCTGACTTCTTTTCTCTCATCAGTGTGCGGTCAGGCTCCTCTCAACACAAAGATTGTTGGAGGACAAAATGCAGTTCCGGGGTCTTGGCCCTGGCAAGCAAGTCTTCATAGAATTACGACTGGAAGTCACTTCTGTGGTGGGAGTCTAATCAATAAAGACTGGGTTTTGTCTGCTGCTCACTGCTTCCAGACGTATGAAGTGATATATATAACATCATATTGTACATATAGATAGGTAGTAGAGGTATAAGACTGACATTTGTCTCTATTTACAGTACAGCCTCAGCTAATATAAAAATCTACCTTGGCCGTCAGTTCCAAACAGGCTCAAACCCAAATGAGATCTCCAGGACAGTGACTCAGGTCATCACCCATCCCAGCTATAGCTCAGCTTCCCAAAACAACGACATAGCACTGCTTCAGCTCTCCTCTTCTGTGACATTCACTGATTATATTAAGCCAGTTTGTCTGGCGGCTGCTGGGAGTGCATTTGGTGGAGGAACTAAGAGTTGGATCACCGGATGGGGCAAACTCAATTCAGCAGGTGAGTTCAATCAAACACATCTATGATTCAAAACAATGTGTAACTACGTTGATCTAACTTGTGCCATTGTCGTTAAAGACACCCAGATTCCAAACATACTGCAGGAAGTGCAGATACCAATCGTAAACAACAGTGTTTGTAATAAGGCCTATGGAGGAATCATTACAAGCGACATGGTGTGCGCTGGACTAACTGAGGGTGGAAAGGATTCATGTCAGGTTCGAATCACTTCCGAAAATGCTTTTCTAGCTGAGATTTTTTTGCCTTGTTTCCAGACAAAATATCTAGAAATTCTTAAAAAAAGAAGGATTTTCTAAACAAGGAAAAATTATAGTCTTCTTTTTAAAAAAAAAAAAGTGACTGCTTTTGTCCCATGGTAAAGCGGTTCTTACTTCTTATTTAAAAGTTGGGTTAGAAGCACTTTTGAACCGGGGTTATACAGTAGTTAACATTTGAAGAGGAGCAAAACTTTCATCAAATTTGTTCTATATCCTAAATTCAAAATCCTTGTTTTAGGATAACTTTGATGAACTTTTTTGATCAATTTCAAATGTTGACTACTGTAAATCCCTGCTCTGGACTGCAATGTCAAACTTGTACAGTAAGAAATTATGCTGTGTTCAATTCATTTTAGCCCTGTTCAGAAGTTAAAAACTGCTTGACCTTGTGTACTGTCAGAGATATTAACATTACATTATGTTAATCTGTGCAGGGAGACTCTGGAGGTCCCATGGTAAATAAAAACAATTCCCAGTGGATTCAATCTGGCATTGTGAGTTTTGGTCGAGACTGTGGGCTACCCAATTTCCCTGGTGTTTACACCAGAGTGTCTCAATACCAGTCTTGGATCAGCTCCCAAATAAACAGTAATCTACCAGGATTTGTCTCTTTCACATCCACTGAATCCAGCTCAGGCTCACCCAGTCTCCTCTTTTTTTCCCTTTCTCTCACATCATCCATAATTTCTCTGATTTTCTCTTTATTTGTATTTTCTTAACGACCAAGTCTTAATTCTCTGTTGGTTATTTTCTTTACTTTAAAATATTATAGTACCATATAATAGTAGTACTAGTATTCTGTTATGTGAGTGTACTCGAGCATGTGTGTGTAGGCCTATTTACACACACACACACACACACAGCCATTGTCCACATGTTTTAATAAGATAAAAAAAACAAAAACACTTTGTATTTAAATCATAAACTGTAAAAAAAAGCAACTTGTTTGTGGTACAATAAGAGAGAGCAGTAACCTAATAATTCCTATCTCTTGCCTTAATTTCGGTAGTGGTGGTGCAGAACAATCAAAATACACTCTAATAAAACTTATTCAGACTGATGGCCACAGATGTTGTTTTCTTCTGAAACCTGTAGCCTGCTTGATTTTGACTGATTCAATGTTATAATGAAGGAGGAAAAGCTTTGGAGTTATTCACTGCACTTATGCTGATTACTGGCAGATTACATGTTTTTGATTTTGTGTTAAATTTATGCACTGCAAAATTTACGACTCAAGTGTGCCATCTAGTGCTGTGGAAGAGGATTCGCAGGTTCAAACTCTTTGATTAATCATCCTGATTTTTCTAATAAGAATAGAATAGAATTTAAAAAAAAATTATTCTATTCACGCCTCATTTCTTTACAAAAGACAATATAATAAACGTTTCTCTATTATACGATCTAAAGAATTTTAAGCACTCTCTCCTCTCTTACTTCCATTACTCAGGCCTGATAGCACACACATCACAGAGATATATATATTTCACATAAGCATTTACATCTGCGAGACATATGTTTTTAAGTGTTTGCTCATTTGCAATAGCCTAGTTCTACAGGACGTTTCCTATCAGATGTCAAATAGACGTTTATTAAATTTACTTTAGAATGTATTTCAAACTGATAGCTTTAAGATTTCTGTCAGATGGCAATTCGTACATATTTTACGAGGTGGCTAATTGACCTTTGGCAAAACCCTGCCCCAAAACGGCCAATCACACATCGTAGCAACGGTTACTAAGTAAGCAAGGTCCGTCAAGCTGCGGGCCTCTGGCAAGCAAAATGGTG
>JAUCMU010000311.1:0-13886 GCA_032275025.1 Enteromius treurensis
AGGTGTGTGTCTTTCCTAATCAAGTACAATCAGTATAATCACAGCTGGACTTAAATGAAGGTGAAGAACCATCTCAAAGATAATCAGAAGAAATGGACAGCACCTGAGTTAAATATATGAGTGTCACAGTAAAGGATCTGAATACTTAGGACCATGTGATATTTCAGTTTTTTTTTATAAATCTGCAAAAATGTCAACAATTCTGTGCTTTTCTGTCAATATGGGGTGCTGTGTGTACAATGAGGGAAAAAATTACTTTTTAGCAAATAGCTGCAACATAAAGTTTAAAAATTTACGGTGGTCTGAATACTTTCTGTACCCAAAGTATATATATATATATATACCCACATACACACACTTAAAATACTAAAAACTTTAAAAACTAAACCTGCTTGTTTTAAGCACAAAATTACCGACTAGTTGATTCGCTTGCATTACTGTAGTCTTATTTTCTTTTTCTTGCCTTCAAGTTTTTCATGATTTTCATGTGACGTCACACATCAGTGCTCATGCTCCAGAGTTAATTATAAACTCTGATTCAAACCCTGAGTCGACAGAGAAGGTTTACAGTGAGTGTATCCATATTTTTGGTTTTGTCAATTCACAACTCTGCGTGAAAGGCCACTGAAAGATGAAATAACCACACACAAAGTCCCAAGTGGAAATTAATTTCATCTCTTTATGCAGTTTTTAAACATTACAGTTAAATACATTTGAACTGAGAATAATTTTTTTCAGTTTCTGTCTAGACATCCTACAAAATGCATCTAAACACTACAATCATCTTTTTCCTCTGACAATGGCAAATAGGCACAGAAAAAAAAAAAAATATTGAGGAACCGATCATAAATCACTCTTTCAGACCTATTATCCTTTATGGATCTGAGCCTTAGAAAATATTGCACAATTTGAAAGAAAAGAAAAAAAAAATCCAGAGCCTGGCTTTTACTTGCCATATTGTTGCATAGCCTTTAAATGACCATCCCCATCCACAGTCATGCGTCACAACAGTTTCCTTTGTTCTCTTAGTTTGCGGTGCGTTTAGTGAAGTTTTTACACATGGTCACGAGTCAGCCATATGGAGAAACCTCTACAGAAGCAGAATATGAAAAGACAACGGACTTCTGAATCAGTGACTTCAGCTTTGTGTGAAATAAGCATGGTCTGACCTTCACTGCTGTTTCAAAATTATTTCTCCTAAAGCAACTACAAGTTTATTCTTGCTTCAGTTGCTATTTTCTCTACTGGCTTTAAAGCCTCTGGTAAGGCTATCGACCCTGATGTAATTGGCCAAAAATGGAAATCCAAGGTTAATGTTCGGTTTAAGAAGCATAAGGCAATAATCTGTACACCGACTCTCTCAAAGCCAGACTTGACCTGAAGAAAATCCAATGAATCTCTGACGAGTCTGTGCAGAAGAAGATTTCTGTCTAAACTAACCACAAAAAACAAATGTCTCTTGATGAGGACAACAAAGCACAGATATGACCCCATGATTAAGAGGATCGTGTGCAAGGTGGACTTATTCTGAGTGCTTAGTTCCACTTCTTTTGACCAATAAACTACATTAAAGCCTCTGACCACCACGTCAAGCAGCTGCATACCCAGGACAACACCATATCTGAATGCAACGGCAGGTCACAAGCAAGATTTCAAATAGCGTAAGGAACCATTTTGGTAGTTTGCTGTAATGAACAAGGTAGTAGAGGCCAAAGCGTAATTGTAACGGGAATCTAGTAATTTTCACTGCTTCAGGTAGGCAGCATTAATGTTATATCATTAGAGGAATGGAAAGACAGCAGAAGCGATCCTTGCACGAGATGTGCAAAGCGCGACTTGTATTCAGATTCGAAGTAAGACCGATGCCTGTACGCCCTCTGATACCTGCAACTCCATAACCAGGAGAAACCAAAAGTACCATTATCGAGCGATACGTCCCGTATTAAACTGAATACTCCCTGTATTAAAAGTTTCAATCGTTAAAAAAAAAAAAAAAAAAAAAAAAAGAATCACATATAAAGAGCACACCCTCAAACATGGCATCATTTGGACAATTCAATACGAATTTACTCTTAAGAACATGACTGGAGGGCGGAAGTCTGCTTCGGCCCTCCTCACGTTTGCGTCAGACGTTTCCAGGATGTAATTACATAAAGCTCCATCGCGGTTTCTCCTCTTGATGCCTTCTGGAATAATTTACAGAGAGGGGTGGTGACTGTAGAGCGTGGATTCATTCATACTGAATGGGGGTGTGCGACTCAAGCCGGGGCAGAGTGGGAGTCTGAGCTCTCGCTATTGTTCTCCATCTTGTCGTCCCAGTCGGCGGCGCTTTTAAGAGTTTCTGCAACTCTGCAGTCTGTGTGCGAGTTCACCGAGGACGGCTTTTCAGATTCCGCTTGCCGCCCTCCTCCACCACCAGGTGGCCCCAGTCCCTGAGCGCAACCCCGTGCCGCAGGAGCATCGGTTGCGTTAATGTTCCCGACTTGGCTCTCTCCTGCTGTGCTCGAAGCACGCAGCTCTGTTACCCCTGCACCCGGCGACAACGGCTCCTGGATCCTTCCCGGCTCCAAAAGAGAGTCGCCCAAGTGCGGAACTGATAGGACGTCTGAGCCAATGGCGATCTCGGCCATCCAGTCCAGGTCGGAGTTTGATGGTTCAGTATTCACCACCAAGCCGTTGTGAGTTTCCAACTGGGGTTGGTCCAGAGCGGCTAGCCGGTCCTGGCTGTTAGTGTTGGCATTAGCGCCGGCGTTAGCCTGACCGGCCAGCACAGCGCTGCTTGTGTTGTTGTTGAGATTGTCCTGCAACGCAGTCTGGTTTCCTTGACCCACCTGCTGATTTTGAAGCAGCATCTCCTGGATCCGGATCTGCTGCAGGATGGCCGGAAGCTCATAGTGGTGGAAAAAATAGATCATTGAGTGCTGCGCAAGACAAAAAACAAAAAAGCTTATGAGCTACAGACAATCCTATGCAATCGGCCACACTGAAGAAAAGCTGAAATAAGAATTACCTGAATGAAGAGCCAGGAAGTGACCAGAGCAAGACTGCTGTACTGGCCGTTAAACCGGTAATGATACGCATAGAAGGCAAAGTGATAGAGATAAAAGAATCTGAAAAACAGCACAAGAGATGTTTTAGATGCATTTTGTGATCTGAACCACCAAAACAACCTGATTCAATAAAACTGATTCAATATTAAAAATAATAAATGCATATAAATTAGGCAAATGTAAAACAACAGTAGAGGAGTCTGTTGAGACATCTGAATCATACCTGAGCCAGTGGCGCTTGCTCGTATTGGTGTGGCAGCAGATGGCATCATATTGGTCTGCCAACCAAACGATGAGGATGATGTAGAAGGCAGTGGTTGTGTCATTGAAAAACTCAGACATGATGGCCTCCATCCCTGCAGGCAGGATCCAAAAGGGGGTATTTTGCAGTCAAACGGCTAAAATTTAATTTATGTGATGAATGCAAAAAAGTAAAAGACCAGGCATGGAGTTGATGGGAGATGCACCCGAGCATGACAACATCTCTCCAAGGCCCTGCGGTGAGCTGTACCTACCTACTAGAGCCAGGATGACAGTAAGGAGAGGGGCGGCAGGGAAGGCAATGGTCATATTCATTTCCAACATCTGGAGAAGGTCCACTGAGAAAAACCGAACAGCGGGGAGACAGTCGTGTTAAACATAACAGCTTCTGACTGTATTACAGACTTAATCCTGGAACATGATAATAAATGATTTTTCACTGATGAAGACTAAAGAGGCTGATGGGAACTCACCTATAAAAACAAAAATCTGGTGGTGGGAGTACCGTAGAAGCATGGACACGGATAGGGTCTGAGAGAGAGAAAATAAAAAGTGACCAAGCAAGATCAAACATAGTTCTCTCATCATTTCCTCACTTCTATGAGTTCCTGTCTTTAATGAAACCCGAAAGGAAGAATATTCTGGTCACTTTTTAATAGAATAATTTGAACTGATGACTAGTGCTTTTAAGTGTTAAAAATCATTCATCGTTATTTGAACAAAATACAATTTTTACCATGCAGTCAATTTATGAAAGTCAAAAGAATGGCTAAATTATCAATATACATTTCTGGGTCAACTAATTACTTAAACGCTCAAACTGAAATAATACGATGACATCACAGATAACCCAATCACTAACAAGCGACTGTTGCATCAGGGCTGCTACGGTAGAGAAAGTACTTACAAAGATAACCATGATTACAAAGGCTGCTAGGTAGGACGTACGAGCCATCCACATACTGACGAAACGGTAGTGTTCTCCAGAGACCACGTTCCTCAAAAAACCTTGACAAAAAATAAACAAAAAAAGCAAATGGCACCCGCTTCACAGCTACGGCATCACCAAGAAATCCCCTTTCTTAAGAGGGAACATCTAACTTGCCTTTGTTTTCCTCATTCTCCGCTAAAGCCTTCACACTGGACATCAGGATATCATCATAACCCAGGCATTCATCCAGGAGGAAGCGACTGAAACCATCTCCAAAACACTGATCCTTCATGGGGTCTGCAGACAGGAGGAGAGGCTGGCTGTATTACAATTTGAGCATAATATAGCAATATATCTTGTAAACATACACACACACACACACACACACATTATATGTATCCAAATAAGAGAAAAAAATTGAATTGGGGGATTTAAATGTTTGATATCTGGCATCCCCAAGCAATGCAATGGAACTTCCAAATTAAAATGAAATGTTTTCAAGATTGCAAATTATTGTGTTAATAAACAGAGAAGCAGAAACCATGTTCACTTTCTTCAATGCAACACAAAAGGTGACCAGATGCATTAAAGACAATACAACTTCAATTTGTGTCCGTTTATTATATAAAATAGGCACAGGTTATATAAGCGATATGTGATTGAAACAGCATGAAGATCTGTAAACAATGATTTCGGTGTAATTATTTCCTAAATATTATAATTGGCAGGTTTTCTGCAGATATCCTAGAGAGTGTGATGAACTCACCCAGGGTCACCACCATAACAGGGATGTTGAGTCGCTGCCGTGTGGCCTGGGACAACCGCAGGAACCCATACTCCAAAGAATATTCAACAATATACTCTTCTTGAGGCCACACTGCACATAAACAAACACAAACACTGTTGTTATTTGTATATTTGTACTAAATGATGTTTTTTTTTTATTATTTTATATTTTTATTGAATAAAGTCGTCTGGGTTTCAGACTTTAATTTGGGGGACTGCCACTAAACTATCCCGCCAAAATGACACCCTGCTCATCGCATCACACATTTTAAATAACTCTGCGAATGTGTATTTAAATGAATACACTATAGTAGAGGAGACCCTCAGACATCTCATCTTACAACAAGGCCATTGTGATGGTTTCTGAAGTCATGTGACGCAGCAGACGTGGCCTCTGGGAAGGGTAAGGTAATAAAAGAATGTGGGAACAGAAAGGAAATCTGAGCAGGGGAAGTGAGAAGGGCTGCACTGGATGGAGGGAGGAGAGGGAATGAATTCACACAGGAGGAAGAGGAGAGAACCAGATGGCTACGGAGAGGGAGGGGGGGGCGTATTTGAGATGTTTACCTGCTCGAGTTAGCATCTCAATCTCGGAGACAGTCTCCCTCAGCGGCTGCATACCTTTTGAGGGGGCCTGGCTGAAGGACAGATCCTGGGATTCATTCAGGCTGGCGCCAGGGACACCGCCACTCATCGACGGATTCAGACGCGGCTCGATGTCGAGCTCAAACTGCATGTGTGAGAGAGACAAAGGACAGAATTTTAAGCGGAATAATTCACAATGAATTAATACTACATCATTATTTTCTGAACACCAGGACATTTAAAAAAAAGCATAATAATTATCAAGAACATTCTAATAACTATATCTTATTTTATACATAAAGGCACCATAAGCTCATACAACGTGTATGATGGCCAGACTGATATCTCACCCGTACTGTGCTGTTGTCAAACATCTCCATGGTCATCTCCTCCTCCTCTTCAGTGTCTGTGGGTACAAGCGGCTCTCTGGTTTCACTTCCGTCCTCTGGTTCTTTCTGGAGGCCCTGGATTCCCTCAGTCTCAGAGAACTGCAGAAAGATGGGTGCACGGCTGGAGTTGCGCTGGATTTCAACACGCAGGATGCCGTCGCGGGGCCATTTCTCCCGCACATGCTCCAGGCAGTTGATTGGAGAGCGTGAGAAGGCAATGTGGATGTAGGCCAAGATGAAGAGCATAAACAATGCCTGCCAATCAAATGACAAAGTAAAAAAAAAAGGTACATAAAAACTACAGAAAAGACAAAACTTAGGCATTAAACAATGCACTCCGGTAACAATAATTGCATGAAAATGCCTCCTTTTATTAATATATATCTACTTATATCCATGTCGAAATTCTGAAATGTATTATTTGCTAAGTGTATAAGACAAAATTCAGTTAATCAGTTTAAAAAATAATCTATAAAAAAAATGTTGTAATAATAACTAATGTTCATTTTAAGTATATATTGCAGACAGATTTTTTTATATGCCACAAATGTGTTTACACGTTTTTTTTAAATTTATGTTTTTTGTAAAATAAAATAAATAATACATGTATAAACATGTGGATACATGTTTATTATAGTTAACAAAATCTATGAACAAATAAACAAAAAAAACCTGAAATAAAACATTAAAAATATTGCAGTTAGGTGCTAAGGCAACATGTCGTTTGCATTTAGTTTACCTTGATGTACTACATTAAATAAACTTGAACTATAGCTGAACTATAAATTAATCAGAATTAAAATGAATACAGAAAATACTAATTAAAAACTGAATCAAAATATAAACGAAAATCCCAATTGCATCTCGATGATAATACAATAAAACCGGTTGGACAATGTCACGTTTTGTCACGCAGTCCAGGGCTGCGTTTTCCCAAAGCCTAAGTTGCTCTTGGCTCCATTAGTTTCAATTGGTCTACGATGTACTTCAGCTTACGATGCTTTTGAGAGACGCGGCCCAGGCTGATTAATCAGCCTATATCTGTCTGTTTTCCACTCTGGCTGATAACGTAACGTTTGACTAACTATCCTTTTTGCGGTGCTTTGTGTCAGTTCCAAAGTCTGAGGACAGCCTTGTTAATGAATATTAAATATTTTGCAAAGCTAAAATAATTTGTACAAAAATGTACATACATTACATGTATATTAATTGTATTATTTTAATTGTATTTCTATGCTTTCCTTTTATAAAATTGCTATTACTATAATTTTTTATTATTAATATGTCCTTTAATCTTTCTGTAAGTTATCACTGTGTATGAAATGTGCTATATTAATAAACTTGCCTTATATATATGCTATATATACATATCAGAATAGATGCTGACAACCAGCATGCATCCTGAGGTTTAGTGAGCATGATCTGCCTGTTAACAGGTGAGGGCAGATAAGCATTCAAATATGAGTGTGTGTAGGTTCTGGGAAGGATTATGACAGCTGGTATACACAATATACATTATAAAAAGGTCAAGGGTCACCTTTAACAAGACGAGGAACTCGAATATTCGTCTGAAGGACGGTGGGAACAGTCTGGCATATGTGACTGCCATCTTAAAGAACAAGGCGTGGAAGAGTCTGTCTCTCACGTTGATCAGTGGGTTCTGGTTCATTGCGGGGTTCCGGATCCGGTTCGGCCCACCGTTGTTGTTGTTGTTCAGTGGAACGTTGTTGTTCGCATTGCCTTGGTTGTCAGACATGGTGGTCGTTGTTCAGTGACTTGATAAGGAGAAAGACCAGCTGAGGTCAAGCAGACAGCAATGTGCGCAGATCCAGATGAGCAGGACAGTCAAACAACATCAGCACACGCCGATTATGATCCTGCTTCTCCAAAACTGGACTGAGCTTCAAATATCACCACAAAAACGCCTCGACAGATGAATTGTGTAAGGATGTCGGTCGTAAAGGCTTCTTCCACTCCTACCATGTCATAACCTAGCCTGGAGAGCTAGCAAGCTACTAAAGCTTTAGAGACAACTGATAATCGTGTAGCTTATGTACTGTGAGACGAGAGGAGCATCTCAGACTGTTAAAATGTGTGTTAGACTAAATATATCCGGCAGATGTGACACAGGCCTCCTGCATAACGTTACACTGTCACTGCAACCTAACTAACTCACGCATTTATTGCCACAAACACCAGCTAAACGCAGTATTTTCATTCGGGTTTGGGAGTAAAATCGGTCTCAGACTTTGTAACTGTGTGTTTAAAAAAATGAAAGCTGGAATATCACACAGCACGTCTGCTAACAGTGATAAGCTAACAAGTTAGCCGAGCTTCCCCTGAGGAACCCGTATGTTCGGCTTACGTTTAAACAAACGCCTCCTCCTATAACGCTGAAAATGTACGATCAAATAAGGCCTCAAATTCTTGGTGGTATCCCGCAAGAATTATCCGATGGCAACGACTGCAACCTGTCTTACAGACCATCTGTTTACACAACCATTTTCTAGTGCGGAGCGGACTTGGGAGTAACAGCAAAGAAGCTTTTAACGAGGGAAGCGTTTCCACTCAGGGCATGCTTCCGCGTTTAGTCACATGACATTGCGTCACGGGATTTTTGGCCGCGCAAAAAATAAAAAATAAAAACGGTAAAATGCACAACCATATTTAATTAGCAGCACATTTTTCTACAGTTTTGCTGAATCATAGTAATGTGTTTTAACTTAATTGTTTATAAATAGCTACCAAATAAGAGGAAATAAGTTATTGTTAAATGTGTCGTCACGTTGTTGAAGAGTGTAAGGGCTAGTCAGTACAGCAGCTACGGCCCATGTGTCACTCTGTGGAAGTACCATTTATAACATTAAACCTGTAGCGCGCCTGGTGGTGGTGGGATGGCCACAGGGCACAGATGAGAGGATGCATGTTTTACATTACAAAATAAAAACACAAAAGTTTGAAATAATGAGACGCTAAAAAATCGTGAAAATAAGCTTACTTTAAATATAAAACGAATAAATGGAAATTAGCATGGAACGACAATGCACATGTAAACACGTTTTGATATGTAGGCCTATTGTTATTTATTATTTGTCTTAGGAGACATAACAAATTAATAGGGAAAGAAATTAGATTTTAATGTTCTATTGAATGTTATATTAATCAATCAATCACTTTTATATAGCGCTTTTAACAATACAGATGCACTTCAGAAGCACTGAACTTTTTCAGAAAGGGGAATATGTGATGGTAATTTATAATGAAGAGATTATACTATTTATTTGTTAAATGCAGAGACGGTCTCTGTAGTCAAAACAACGATAATCACTAGAAATCAGGCGTCCCCAACTAAGCAAGACAGAGGCGACAGCGGCAAAGAACCAAAACCCCATCCATGAGAGAACGGAGAGAGGAAAAAAAAAACTTGGGAGAAACCAGACTTCGTTGGGGCCAGTTCTCCTCTAGCCGGACGCCCAACACCTAATTTCCAGTTCAATTTTAAACACATGTCAGATTGTGCAAAGGACTTATTGTGCAAAGGACTTATAGTGT
This sequence comes from Enteromius treurensis, assembly GCA_032275025.1. Lineage (NCBI taxonomy): Eukaryota > Metazoa > Chordata > Actinopteri > Cypriniformes > Cyprinidae > Enteromius > Enteromius treurensis. Next base: position 9,555 of record JAUCMU010000311.1, read on the forward strand.
GTGTGTGTGTGTCTGTTCATAATTATATATTATTATTAAAATCTGGTTAAATTTTACTCCCATTATTGCGCTTCTTTTTTTTTTACACACATTTTGCCGAAAGAAAAATTGTTTTAAAATGTATGTTGGAAATAAAAAAATGTATTGGTGATTTTAAAAAAAAAACATTTGCATATTTTTAAGTTCATTCATGTCATGTATTTATTTATTTATTTTAATTGAGTCTTGATGTTCTAAAACGTGGACATAACATAATTTATGAATGAAATATATTTTTTTTTTACATTATTTTTAATGCTCTAAACAATGTTAAGACAAAAAAAAACTATTTTTTTAAGTAATACTACAATATATAAGTAGTAATATATATATATATATATTATAGATATGTATATGTTTACACTAAAGAAAATACATTTGATTTAATATATTCATATGTCCTCCAGTCCAATAGGGGGCGATGTACCGTAGTTGAGTCTAAACGCGTAAAGCAGCGACGAAAATGGACGCTTAGTGATGTGCCGCTTCAAATCGTAGTTAATATTATTAAAAATAAAACAAATGTCGAAATGCCAGGGCAATTTTACATAATCATATTTCTTTCTTTTCTACTTTAAATGCAGGCGCGTGTAATTTTATATTTGTTATTACCTTCATTTTGCTCTGTTCCTGTTCAGTATCGGGCATGCTAAGCGTTTGTGTTTAACGTACTAACTTGCACAGTGATCGCCTTCACGCCTACGGTCTCGAGTAAAGGTACCAGTGCTCATAACCTTCAGTTTAATTCACTTTATGATGGAGATCGCATATGTTTGCGAGTGGGAGAAGAGACCCAAGAGCAACCACTGCCCGTCGATCCCTCTGGTGTGCGCCTGGTCCTGTAGAAACCTCATAGCCTTCACCACTGACCTGAAGAATGAGGAGGATGACAAAGGTCTAGACAATCCCTTTATTACCAATATTACCAGACCCATTGGTGAGTTATAGACGAATGATGAGGAAAAGCACACACTTTTAATTGATTCTGAAGTAGAGATCATCCAAGATCATTATCTAGATACAGATACTGTATCGACAACACTAACAACAGGTGATTTTTTATGAAATTATGGCTTTTCTGCTGCAGATATGAGTCATATGATACACATCATTGATACTGATCACCCCTGGGATGTGAACTCCATCAACTCTGGTCACACTGAGGTCATTTCCTGTCTTGAATGGGACCAGTCAGGTCAGTCATCATGATTATTGTATGAAACATGAAGTGGGTGACACGTCTGGAACATGTTACAGTCATATTTGACAGTTTTTTGTTTTTTTTTTGCATAAAGAAAAATTTCGCCTGTGACATTGTTTACAAAATAAGAACATTTCAATTAAATATTTCTGTTACACTCATGTATCTGTAATTTTTTCTCCTGTTTTAATTCTTGGTGTTATAAATGTATATTGTCCTTATTGTAATACAGTCGTTTTGGCGGATTATTGCAATGCATTGCATAAATTATTATATTTAGATTGCATTTATTTTATTTTATTCTATGTTTTATTTGAGCCATATTTTAATTTTTGAGTATTATTTTAGCAGTATTTTGGTTCCATATGCATAATGATTTTATTTAGATTGCATAAATTATAGACAGAATAATAGATGCTACTGCATTGTATAAATAATACACAATTTAAGTAAAGCTATTTTGGAGATGATTTATTTTTAACATATTTTCATTAGAGGGATGAAAAAAAATGAGAGGAAATGTACAATGTGTAACAAAAATACTGCTAATAATGGTTGGTATTGTTATTTAAAATTACTGAAATTAAAATATAAAATAATATAAATAAATATTACACGAAAAACTACCCTCTAACTCTAGCACTCTCTATTCTAATTCTATTCTAAAAAAGATTTGTGCACTGTAAAGTCTAATAGCTCACCTTGCTTATATAGTTAGTAAGCTGTATTTATTTATTTTACTAGGTTTTACTAAGTTACAGCAACGTTCAAGGCAAATAAGACATTTTCCTTACTGCTTAGAGTGATGCTTACTTAAAATATTCAAGTAGCCACAAAGGAACCAATGACATGAATACAGCAGTGAGAGGCAGCAGTGCACTAATTTGTTGCTAATGAACAACACAACAACAGAGGAAGAAAAATTCCTCCATGTCTGTTATATTTCAGTTGTTTAACAAAGTCATCTTCAATGCAGAATTTTCAATACAATTGAACATCACATGTGCCACATCAGATTTTCAATTTTTTTTTAACTTTTAACCATTAAAGTGATTAGCGTTCCCTTTGGTTGGATACTATTAATGCAACATGAATTCAGAGTTATTTGGTTTAGAAAAGTAATAAATAGATTGCATTTAGAAGGTGACCTTTCTTTTAATGAAAGCAAATATAAGTATATTAAAAAAACAAAAACATAAACTTTATTTTCTTTATGCAAATAGTTTTAGATTTGGTGTCAAATGTGGCCCAGACATGTTCTTGAGTGGCTTCTTGAGACCCAAACAGATCTAAGTGATATCGGTTGTGTGTGTTTTGGTACGCCAGGTTCGAGGCTGTTGTCTGCTGATGGAGACGGTCAGATCAAGTGTTGGGGAATGGCAGAGCACCTGGTGAACAGCTGGGAGTGCACCCACAGCAGCTCAGTGGACGGAGAACCGATCGTAGCCCTCTCCTGGCTACACAATGGAGTTAAACTCGCCCTGCATGTTGAAAAGGCAAGGAAATCCTTTTAGCCCTACTAAAAAAAACACAAGCATAACTAACACACACCCTGGTGTCTTTGTTTCTCCTCAGTCTGGCTCTACCAACTTTGGAGAGAAGTTTTCCAGAGTGAAGTTCTCTCCCTCTCTCACGTTGTTTGGCGGGAAGCCCATGGAAGGCTGGTTAGCAGTGACGGTGAGCGGTCTGGTGACCGTGTCACTGTTGAAGCCGAACGGGACCCTGCTGACAGCCAGCGAGAGCCTGTGCAGGCTGAGGGGCCGTGTGGCACTGGCTGACATCGCCTTCACGGGAGGAGGGAATATAGTGGTGGCGGCCACTGATGGTAGCAGCTCTTCTCCGGTGCAGTTCTATAAAGTGTGCGTGAGCGTGGTGAATGAGAAGTGCCGCATCGACACAGAGCTCTTGCCCTCGCTATTCATGCGCTGCACCACCGACCCCGTCCGCAGGGACAAATACCCCACTGTCACTCACCTTAAATTCCTCACACGAGAAAACTCAGAGCAGGTGAGATGATGCACATTCCAAAAAAGACATTATAGGGTCAAAGACATTAAGAAAGTCACACATTAAATGTAAGTTAAATGTCTACTTTTAAGGTTTCAGATACGGTTTTGAAGTATAAAATGGCAAAATAATGTTGCAGTGTCATTCAGGGTTACACAGTATTATTGCAAGAATTCAAACATGTTTGTTTTGACTTGTACATGTGAAAAAATATAAAAGAATAGGGAAGCATGTACAATTTTATTGTGTTTTAAATGAGAAAAAAATTCTTATTGACAAATGGGCAAAACCTAGGAAGAAAATGAAAAGTAATTAGTATTTGGGGTGAAAGTAATTAGTCTTTTAATACGTCATAAATTTATATTAGTTGTAAATATGCCTGACAAAAATTGTTACTCTGAACGAGATTTTAGTGGATGTTTTCTGTTAATCAGGAAAAAAATTATATTTATTTCTTGCTCAGAAAATAGAAAACAAAATTGCAATTCAATTAAACAGAAAGCTTTTAGATTTATAGGGGAAATCTAAAAGTTGATCCTATAATATTGTGATGCGTAAAATCACTTTTAGTTATTTTTATTTGAATAAATGGGTGATAGAGGTTTTTTTTATATGATAAATATCCAGATTTCAAACTTAAAAAGCACTTTTTCTCTCACGTCTGCTGTCTGTGGAAACCGAAATCTTGTATAGATATAGAATAATGTTTGTCTTTTTGTAGTTTTCCAGTTCTTTTATCTGCGCATGATTTGTTTTGTGAAGGTGCTGCTCTGCGCGTCCAGTCAGATGGGCAGCATTGTAGAGTGCTGGTCCTTGCGAAAGGAGGGCCTTCCAGTTAATAATATCTTTCAACATCGGTCGCCTGTGGGTAAGTGTTTCGTTACAGTATTACACACTTTTTTACAGTTTTTAAAATTTGAAGATTACTGTAATGCAGTGATCGTAAAAGAAATAGAACAAATGCTATATAAACTAGTGGCGGGCCGTTATCGGCATTAACACGCTGCGTTAGCGCGGATGTATAGCCGAATTACACTGTAGCCTTATTCGGACGGGACTAGTTTTCTAAACTACTGTACGTGTGA
>JAUCMU010000312.1:0-13882 GCA_032275025.1 Enteromius treurensis
GACAATGCTAGACCTCATGTGGCTGGAGTGTGTCAGCAGTTCCTGCAAGACGAAGGCATTGATGCTATGGACTGGCCGCCCGTTCCCCAGACCTGAATCCAATTGTGCACATCTGGGACATCATGTCTCGCTCCATCCACCAACGCCACGTTACACCACAGACTGTCCAGGAGTTGGTGGACATTTAACTATGTATAGAACAGAGTATTTAATAAGAATATTTCTTTCATTCAGATCTAGGATGTGTTATTTTAGTGTCCCCTTTATTTTTCTGAGCTATATATATGGAATGTTTTGATATTAAATGTCATGGTGATATTAATATATAATTTATAAATATATACATGGAACTATTTTTTAAATATATACACTGTACACACACACACACACACATTATGTAAATAAAACTTTTACTTTGGAAGCGATTAATCATTTGACAGCAATAGAAATAAAACAAAACAAAATAAAAAGTTACACCAGTATGGGTAACTGGGTCAGTGTTTGGCTAAATTAATCTAGCCTAGCTAGCTTAGGACTAGATACTGCATCTTTATATTAATAGACTAGACAAATGGATTTATTACCTCTTTCTCTGGTAACAGAATGAAATGGTCGAGTTGACAAATGTCACTAAAACAAATGGTGTCAAACCCAAAAATTGACAATATTATCTGAATGTAGTAAGGGTCCAAATCATGTTACTTTAGCAACTTTTACATTAGCAATATTTAATCACAATAAATAACAAAATTAAAATGATGTATATGTTTACAGTAACAGCTGGACATTTAAGGTCAAGTCCGCTCAGACTGGACAGATCAAATCTCCATGTGGATTTTGGCCTGCATCCTGGGTACATTGTGTCCAAAAATGCTTTTCACGGTTTTACGTGATAGTTTATTTAACATACATAAGTAACATGGGATTTGTGCCCTATTCATGAAAAGCAGCATGCATTCGTAAATAGCACAGCAGTTCAGGAAGCTTGTTATCACTGTGTTCCCATCGCGTCAACATTAACCGTTTACCAGCTGTTTGTTTTGCTATCGTACTGTTTGCAACAGTCCCAGCGCTGATAAGACACATGCAAATGAACGCTGCTGCACTCCGTCCAATGAAATCACGGCGTTGTTGATCCTGTGTCATGAATCCAAAAAAAAGACACATGCACAACTCGATGAGATTTCATATCACATTTAATGAATTTCATTCAAGAGCAGATTCACACGAATCTTCCTCTGGTCAACACTTCCATGGCATGTCTCTCTTTCAGCCACAAACAGTCTCTTCGTCTCTCTCACACACAGAAATACTTGTACAGACAGCGCAGTCTAAACCAGCCGAGGAGATCTTTAGGAGAACGTACACCATCAGCTGTAAAGCACATGCCAACTGGGCAACAGTCACAAAATGACCCAACTAACCAAGAACAATGTACAGAGCAGTTGCATTTAAGACACGTTTTTTTTTAGAGTCCTTGCGCAAGGACTTAACAATCTCCCTTTGGAACAATCTTCAATTAAAAATCCACTCGTCCGCATGAGCACCAATGTACTGTATCTTAAAAGAGAAACCTGACAGAATAAAAAATAAAACACTGATCTATTCCACTGGTATGTAACTGCAAGTAAAGGAACGCACGTCTCATTAAAAAATACACAGCATTAAAAATCAAAAGTTCACAATGATCAAGATCACATTTGAAGTGTTAAACTGTTAATATCTTCTCGTCTATACATATGTTAGGTTAGATATATCGATAATATTCCCTTTTGGAATACTAAAAGCCTAACAGTCGTGAAAGCTACTGCTTTCCTGTGCAGATATGGAAATTTAAGCAAAAAGCACTCGTATGTTTGGGAGGCAGTCACCGTATTCGTCTTAGTCAATTCCTGGCACCACGAGTATGGTGTACTTGTGTAGTATACTCACATAGTATAACTCAATTGTCAGTTTCTAAACATTTTTTTTTTTCAAGCAAATCCACAGCAGCAAATCTGCCGCCGCCATCAACTGCTCGAAGACAAAACAACAGATTTGCAAAGGCTAAAGCTACCGAGACATGTGTGACGTTCTCTTTGGCACATTCTGTCACTGGCAAATTTCTACAGTTTACGTTTTTTGTGAAAATGCCTTCAAATCGGTACAGGGAAAAACATTTTAAGAAGAAAAACTGTCATAGACTTAGCACTTTATGCTCAGAAAAACAAAATATATATATATGTATTATATATACATATACACACGCACACACAAACACTCCCTAATTCTTTGCAGATAAAAATGCATTAACCTTTTTCTCTTGTGAAACATTCAAAATGTAGTGTAGCCAAATAGTTGAGTTCGTTCGACATTCAGATGAGCCATAAAATGTCAGAATCATGTTCACACCGCACCAACAGACATTGACCAGCTGTCACTGAAATGCATCTGGGGGGAAAAAGCGACTTTTATGAGCATAAAATACTTCGGGCCATCAACTCGTTACAAGGCAATTTCTCAGAAACCTTCATTATCATAAAAAAAAAGCAACAAAGAAGACTTTTAGACAGCTGCGTCGACTGTTTCGTTTAGAGTTTGCTTTGTGCCAAGCACAGAATTAAATGGAGAGAAAATGGAGCGATCTAGGATCGGATTCATCAAAGCACTATGCAAAGCACTGCATAAGCTTGTGCAAACGCGCTACAAAATGTGCCAAAAAAAAAAAGCAACGAAGGCATAAATACGTATGGTTGAATACAACTGGAAGGCATGACAGAATTTGCATGCTATTTTGTTGGTCGTGTGCTAAAACGATGCATTTAACTAAGTGTGCTTAGCTTATTTAAATATTTAGCAGCAATCGGTTCCAGACTTATTTGATCATCGACTCTAAGTGGCGAGATTCAACTGAGATTATCAATGTCTAGAATGCAGTGGGCCTGCAGAAAAAGAAAAGGCCATGTCCCGTTTGGACACAAACCCTTCTGTGTGTCTGCTTAAAACAAACATCTCATATTTTTTGATAGCTGCATGGCACATGATGGCAGTGCAGGCTTGTAGTCAATTATCACGGCTAAAACGGTTACAAACTTGCAAATGCTAGAAAAACAGATAGGCTTTGTTTCAAAGGGCCAAGTGCTTCATAGTGAAACCATTAAAGGTTGAGCTTCGTATCTGTGCATTTCTGATTGTAATTCTCCGATTTGTCGACAATTTAAGAATACATTTGGTACGCAAATCAGTTTTGAGTTCATTTTAAACAACAAATATTAGTCATTGGGCGTAAGGTAGTACAGCTTAAAATAGCTTACAGAACTGAACTCGCCACATGCTCATTCCGCATCAGCATATCCACAAAACAAGTGTAAAGTTGCATTATAGTGTGACTTTTTCCTGTTCATGAATACCGGTCGATTCTTACGAGACAAAAGGGAGACGAGAACTGTCATGGCAACACACCTACCTCACGCCTAAATCATAACACAGATGCTTGCGATGTAGGTCAGGGTAAGTGGGTCGCTAGCTGAGATTTTTCATATTTTTCGAAAAGTCTCTTCCTTTGATCAGAGACTGAAATAATCAAAGACGAGTAATACAGAAACAAACCGATGGGAATAACCGGTGAAGATGAGGGCATCTCATACATATGCAGGAAGGACACATGGCCTACTTAGCAGGAGAAGGAACTGGCTCTGCTGCGGCCGGCCGCCCCACAGAGGTTTGGCTGGGGACGGATGTAGGTGTGGAGGCAGATGTGGGTGTAGTTGTGGGATTTGGGGAGGGCGTGGACGGGGTCGTGGCGGGAGCTGTGGTCGTAGTGGACGTGGAGGTAGCAGCTGAGACTAGGGGCTTGGGGTCAGGAGTGTCACTTTGGACCGGAGTGTGGTTTGCGGGGGAAGCAGTCTTGTTGTAGTTAAGATTGAGGATGTGCTGCTGGAGGTGCCTGATCCAGTCCTCTTGTACCGAGAGAGGGCCGTGAAACTCCACATCACAGAACCTAAACCAAAACGATTAGAAAAAAATGATATGGTTCTGAGGGATTGCACATTTTTAAACATAACGCCAACAAAATGCACATAAAAAGCCACAAAGGATGTACATATAATCTTGAATAAACAATATGTTTCACCTTTTAAGGCATCATAGACATGCTCCCTTTGCACAGATTGTTCCAAATGATAGATACATAGTTTCAGACTTAAAAAATATGTGACCCTGGCCCACTCATAAGTGTCAATTTTTCAAAATTGAGATTTATACATCATCTGAAACCAGAATAAATAAATGTCCGTTAATGTAGGGTTTGTCAGGATAGGACAATATATGGCCGAGATACAACTATTTGAAAATCTGGAATCCGAATGTGTAAAAAAAATCAGACCATTAAGAAAATCGGCTTTAAAGTTGTCTAAGTGAAGTTCTTAGCAATGCATATTTAGTTTTAATAAATTTACAGTAGGAAATGTATGAAATATCTTTATGGCACATGATCTTTACTTGATGTCCTTATGATTTTTGGCAGAAAAGAAGAATAGATAATTTTGACCCACACAAGGTATTTTTGACTATTGCTGCGAATATACTAGTGCAACATAAGACGCATATAATTTTAAACATTTTATGAGAGAGAAGCTGATTATTAATATAATTTTACTTGTTTTCATATGTGGTGTAGGATTAAAGGATCTAAAATATGGTCATGCAGAATTAAGGATTAATATGTGCCTTATAAGTACCAATAAATATGCAAGTTAATATTGAGAACTTGTCTGTTCAATCTTTACCATAACAATGTATTATTGCACCAACAATTTATTTTTATGCTTAATAGCTCACGTACAGCAACACGCTTACATCAACTGAGAGCTGAGTGATGTAAGAATACTGCTTGTTGCCACATAGAGTTGCTACAACTGTAGAAAATGTCATTACAATTATATTTTACTAATCGGAGAAAATTATCAAAACAAATAAGTTAAAAAGTAGACTTGTCCACCCAGTACTTACATGTATTTTGCATTTTTTATAGTCATTGCCTTTATAGTCATGTTATTAGCTAAGCAACATGCTAGGTAACTGTAAGCTGGGCCTGTAAAGGCCAATTCACATCGCACCGACAGACGGCAACAAACTCCCAACGTTTGTTGGATCAGTCTGGTACCCCTGTCAGATGTTGGTTGGACTTGGTTAGAGTTCACCCACACCCTCTTTTATTTAATTTACCATCTTCTCATGTGAACAATGACACACAAATGCATTAATGAGAGTAAAATTTGGATTGAGAATATAAGATCATCCATTTTTTCCCAGTCAGTGACAGCTGGTCAATGTCTGTTGGTGCGGTGTGAACATGATTCTGACAACAGCCTACTTGAGCCAACTAGTCTATTGGAGTCTGTTGGCGTTTGTCTGTGCGATGTGAATTAGCCTTAAGCGCTGTTGGTGTAGCCCATGGAATTTACATCATTCTAGACTGTTCTAAAATGGAACACCTACAAGGTTACATTCTGGTTAGCATGCTAGTAGGCAGTCAAGATATCAAGGCCGCTCTATAGGTTACAGAATAGATCTGATATTCAAGTACAGATGTAACAAATGCAACTCACCGGCACTTGAGTGAGTAAATTTTACCCACAAGTCTAACCAGTGGGGTGGAGGGGGGCTTTGGCACAAGGGCAGGAACGGTACTGGAGCGTGGCTTCGGGGGGCCACTCTCTCCTTCCCCTCCTTCAGCATGTGTGGGGTGTTTAAGTGGCCGTCTCTCAAATCCTTAAGAGAAAGAAATTGGTAGTTAGGTATAATTTTGCAGGCAGACATGGGAAAAGGGACAGGAAGAGATTGAGGTGAAGCTGTGCTCAGACCTCGTGGCAAACGCACGTTGAGTTCACTATGCGCCACCTGCGCATGTGGAAGTGCATTATTGGAATGATGAGCTCCAGGCTGTGGAATAAGGCCATGCTGAGTGGAACTTCCACTCCTGCTTTTTGCGTCAGTTCCCCGTGATGACAACCCCCAGGAAGAACTGTTGACATCCCGTCCAATTGCTCTCTTTTGAGGCAAAGTGAGAGATGCCCATTTGGCCACAGCAGGCTTTTGGGAAACAGGAGTTGTAGAGTCAGAGTCGCAAGATGGCGAGATAGTGGAAATGCACCTCTGCAAAAAATTACAGCCATTTTAAGCTTTTTACAGCAAGACATCACAGAATTGCAATGACTGGGCAAGGGAGTAATCACACAATTGTTCCAGTTGCATTCATACTTTCTTTTGGGCGTAGCGAGCTCCTTGTGCATAACTTTGCTGCATCTCTGCTGCCTTCTGTGGACGGCTGCGTATCCAGGCACTCAGCGTCTCAATAGGCGAACCATTTACACACCACTCCGTCACGCCAAACTGTCGTAAATGTGCTCGAGCATGACTGGCCAGTGCCTTCCGGTTCTCAAAGTAGAATCCACAGAGTTCACAACTGGCATCTGAAAAGATGGGAGTTACATTGTTCTTGAGACACACAAAACAGGGAAACCAGTAAATATTGTGTCAAACATGCAAATGATAAGACCAGAAACTTTTTGATATCATTTTTCACTTATAACCACCGACATGATTGAATCTATTTTAAGTCTTGGAATTCTCAATTGAGGCCTTTTATTTATTTGAGGGTCATCCTTCTGCAAACATGGAAGCAAAACAAGCACTGCACTACAAATAGTCTTCAAACAATGTCATGGAAAACAACCAAATAAGGAGCCTGGCAAAAATATAACCTTACCCATGTGGCCTACTCCATGCTTCTCCACTGAGGCTTTACCCTTAAATGAATAGTCCCGTGGGGGAGGGGATACATTTTTGGATTGGATGAGCAGTGCTTTCTCTCCTGGCTGTCCCTCCTCAACCAGCACCTTCTTCTTTAGTGGAGGCACTCCAAAAATCTTTCCCACAGGTGAGGTGGAGGACAAGGCAACGCTTCCCAGTCCATGCTTATGGAGGCGTGAGCCAGAGTGGAGCAGGTTAAGAGGTGACTTGCGAGACAGGACAGAGGACTGATAGCCTGGATTGTTCATTGAAATCCCACCATCCTGACCCGGTTCCTCCTTTATGCCCAAGGCAACAGATGCAGGGGTAGTACCTTGTCTCCTCATGACTTCCCAAAGTGTGTCAATGGGCGAGCCATTCACAGACCACTCTGTGATACCCATATGCCTCAAGTGTGAACGTGCGTGGCTTGAGAGGCCTTTGCGGTTTTCGAAGAATTCGCCACAGAATTCACACCGAATATCACGGGAAGGTTCCTTCTCCTGAGTCATAACTGTAGGAGAAAAAAACCAAAACGACAACAGATTGAGCTGGGAAGGATTCAGTCATTCATTAAGATCATTGAAAATGCTTAACAAACAAACATATAAAACAGGTGTGAAAACATACCCAGGTTTACTGGATAAACATTGTCTGAAGTATTTAAACTGGAATGTAGTGGCTCTGGGTTGTAGCTTTCGTTTACTTCCATGTCTGATCCTTTCATGGTAACCTCCACAATTTCAGGCTCTGGTTTGGGTTTAACAAGGTCTATGTTTGGTGAAGAACTGGCGGTAGATGTCGAAGGAGACATTTTGCGGGTAGTAGGCTTGTCGTGGCTGGGAGTTTGGGCAAAATGGAAAGGTAGGCGCCCAAGCCCATTTCCAGATGGGGAAGAAGACTGGAGTGTGGTTCGAGGCAGTCCAGGACTCGGAGAAGGAGAGGGGGATATGGGGGACTTGAGAGGTATTATGGACGGCAGGCCTCGACGGACTATAATCTCTTTTAGTGTGTCAATAGGTGAGCCATTCACAGTCCATTCGGTGATCCCAAGTTGGCGCAGATGGGAGCGAGCATGACTGGAGAGGCCTTTACGGTTCTCAAAAAGTTCTCCGCAGAATTCACAGCCCACGTCTTTCATCGGCTCTGGTAGAGAACAATGTATCAGTTTAATCTGGTGTGTAAATTATCTGATTTAATTGAGGAAGCAAATAACAGACAAATACATGCAAAAAAACATAAAAGTTGCTACCTATAGGAAAGGACATCACTTCTCCACTGCTGAAACGAAGGACCTGCAATGAAGAGGCTTTCGGCTTCTTTGGGGGTGGGCCCAATAAATGGTGGGTAGAAGAGGAGGTAGCTTTGGAGCCAACTGTTGTCCTCAAAGAAGAGGCTGCTGTTTTATATAGTACAGGGCTGGAGGGAAGAGATCTTTTAGGGGAAGTGGAAGTGGAGGGTAAGAGGGACATTATGCTGGTCTTCTGGGACCTCAGGTCTTCTGGACCATCTGATAGAAAAGAATTTGCTCTGTGCTTAAAGTCATCGGTCAAGATGAACCTGTTGAGTAAGTCAATGGGAGACCCCTTGGATTCAGAGTACTCAATCCCAAAATGGCGCAAATGGGCACGAGCATGACTCGAGAGGCCTTTTCTTGTTTCAAACCATGCACCACACAACTGGCAAATAATGTCTTTAGAGTCCATATCCATCGCTGAAAAGGTGCGAGAGGAACAAAAATGTTAAAGAGACTGTAAGACAATAAACATGCAAAAGCAACCAACTGATGAGCACAAAACAATAAAAATAAATTACAAACAACTTGCTGAAATTCTTTATTATTATATAGTACATTAATTGCTTTCTTACTAAGATTCAATGGGGCATCCGTATCTTGTGGTGCCCAGAAAGGCTTGTTCAGACCGGAGAGGTTTGTAGACTGGTTCTTTCCTAGGGTCTTATGCTCCTGGGATCGCAGTGGGGAAGACACTGGTAGGAGGGAGGAGATGGGAGCCTTTCTCAGCACTGGGGAAGGGGACCGAGACTTTACAAATGGAGAGGAAGGCAGGGAGCCAGTTGCAGAGTGAGTAGTTGGGGAAGAGGAAACTTTAATAGCGGAACCAGCAATAGAGAAGGGGACAGGGGGCTTGGTGTCCAGCGGTCCTTCTTCAGTTTCAACATCTTTTGTGGGGCTAGGTATAGGAACAATAGGGGCATGGTGCTGGAGCTTCTTAGGAGATTCCACAGTAGGGGAGGTGCTAGTGAAGTGCGCATCAATGGAGCGTTCCTTGGTGATCTGGTAGAGGAGATCAATGGGTGCGCCACTGTTCTCGGACATGCCGATGCCGAGCTGGCGTAGGTGAGAGCGGGCATGGCTAGACAAACCACGACGTGTCTCAAAGGCAGCACCACAAAACTCACATTTCAACAGGTTAGAGCCTGGAAAACAGAGAAATGGTGATCTTATGCAGTTTGATAGAGGGGACTGCTAACCAAATTCTTTTATTTATTCGCTAAGCAGAGCTAATAGACCTTTACTGACTCTCCACTGTGGAAATCAAAACTAATTTTTGCAAAATGTCACGTAAAATCAAGGTGACAGACCAGACTAATAAGGACAAACATATGTAACATAACATCCCATCAGTTCAAATATTCACGTTCATGCAATTAGCATCAAATTCAGATTTTGTTATATTATTGCAATTTCTGTCCATATTTACTCGCAATCAGGTTATTCCAAACCTGTTTGAATTTCTGTGGAACACAAAGGATTAATTTTTAAAGAATATTCTCAGATTTGAAACAACATCACAACATGTGTACATGATGGAGTTTTTATTTTTATATAGGCCTAATAAGTAGATTAAAAATCTAAAACTCATATTACCCATAGCGTCTGTTTCTTTGAATTCAGGGCTCTGTTCCTCAATAGAGAACAGGGTCTTTTCTCCTGGACTTCCAGCTAATTTATCTGTAACAGGCATGTGGCCCTCCTCTTCTTCCTCTTCCCCATCCTCTGCCTCCTCCCCATCTGTTTATGCATAGACAGATACATTTTTTATATAGATAATTGTAGACTCAAAGCCACAGAATCAAAGAAATAAAAATATGTATGATTAATTCATGCTTAGTTACCAGGAGATTCTGTAAGATTATCTGTTATAAGACTTCTGCTAAATATTTTGCTTATTATGGGCTCAGTAACTATCAAAAAATATAGTTTGATGTAAATTTCAGCAAAATAATTTTAACATACATCATTTCAACCTTCTAATAGCCCCTAAAATTCACTTTATTTTCTTTTTGCGATTATACACTGTACAATTTCCAACCGTAGTTTGGTCCAATCATGACATTACCAATTCTCCCAATTATTTTGCCATAAATGTAACAAATTCATCTGTGACTACACTATGTTTTACCTCATTTCTTTTCCTCGCTCTCTCTTAAGCACCATACTGCACAGAGAAAATGTTAAAGAGGGAATAACACACTCCATCACCCTGCAACGTCTTGTCTTGAACAGTTTTTAAAATGGGCAAACTGCTGATAAAACTAGAAAAACAACTAGCAATGCTGACTAACCGCAACCAATTAGATAATAAAACAACAGGTTTGTCTGACATAAAGTTGTTTGATTTTGATTTCTCAAGACTAACTGTTAGATGAAAATATACAGACTGATACATTTCACTCCAGAGGTAAATTCAGCAGGTCACAGCACACATTTTCTTTTTCTTTTGAAGCTCCTGCTGGTCTTGCTCTTCTCAGCATATTCAATATAATAAGCTGTGAACGCGTTCCTGCGGTGGGCGTTTCTGTTCTGTCATTTGATCTGTCCTAGACACAATTCTAGCAACTTCAGCCCTTTTTCTGCTCAGACTGAAAATGAAAATTTACTGTAATGGCATACTCCATGAAATAACCAGACAATAAAGAGATAAATATATAGATAAATATATATATTTATCAAATGTAGTAAGTTAAAGACGAAAATGCACCGTTTAATAACTTATTCAGTACAGCGTAAAAGAAAACAAGTAGCGCTAATATTTTCTTCTCAAAAATGTTTTTGTCAAAGTGCGCGGAGAAAGAACCTAGAAAAAAGAGCTGGCGCGCTCCATTTCAACATTAAAAAAGCACCTCAAGTAAAATGGCGAAGACTCAGCCTAATTTCGAGAATCATAAAGACATATGCATTGGAAAAAACAGAAGCCGTCATTTTGACAGGACATCAAAAGCTGCCTTTATTAAGCACCTGAGCGCAAAATGTCACATATAGTGACTTTCCAGATCGAAAACTGTTCAGGCAGCAGGGGAATGAAGTCGCTCTCGTACGTGCATTCTGTCTCACTGGACCATTCCTGGCATCAGTGATTTAAAACGCACATCGGGTATGACAGGAGCTTGTCTTAAATGTTAACACGATTGCATGCCATGCAAGCTTTAAAAGTGGCGAAGCTCCGAGCTATTGCATCTCTCATGCATCCCCATGCACGGCGCGGAAGTGCATGCACTCACCATTCAGCGGCTGTAGCGCATCGGACTTATTACAGCACCTACAGTCAGACAATTTTTCCGCTATTGTTTGTGTCTGCGGGGAGGTGGAAGCAGCCATTTTGCCCCGCACACATGCACTTACGCACCAAGGCGTGACGAACCGAATAAAGGCGGAGACTAGGCAACATATTAAATGCCAGAAATCAATTATATTAATGAAGATTGCATTAAGAAATTAGCAAGTGTTCTGCACAAAAAGCTTTCACAACTCTGCCCCTGACACCATTATATAAAAAAAACAGGGCATTCAAAAGCTTTTGAGGCTTCCTTTAGTTTATTTTGAACTTCTGACCACCACAAAGCAGATCAGTGGCCTGTTCCATAAAACAAGTTTACCAAATAGGCCAAGTTTATTTCAGTTAGTCTGACTTATTGCCAGTTAATTTGGTTTGAAATAAGTCAGACTATCTGCCATAAGCCTGGCTTATTTGGTAAACTTGTGTTACGGAACAGATCCCAGGCATATCAACATACAAAAAATAAATAAAAAATCCCTGTGGAGCACTTTCCGAGTGTCAAGAAGCACATTAACAAGCAGTTTAAACTCAACTGAACTGAAAACTACGAAGAACCGTCATTTTCTATGTTCCACAAAAATCGGCTAGTTGCAGATCTCACACGCTTTTCGTAGCCTAGTTTTGACCTATATTGACTCTTGCACAAACAATTTTCTGCGTCACGATGTTAAACTTTCATAAAGTTTAAATAAACTTGGAAACGCAACCTGAGCCTCTGCCAAGTCGGAATTAAACGGAAAATGGCCTGAACTACTTCATTACAAATTACCTGACATACTTTTTCATATATGAGAATGTGGACATTTGGGCTACGTTGGTTAACAGTTTAAGAGAGTGAACATCATATCTATGGTGAACATCATGTGAATAAACTAGCCTACCTTGTCATTCTTAAACACGCACCCGATGTAACGTTAAACAGCGCTGCGCAACACAGCGTTAACAAGCGTTAAAAATTAACATTTTCAAATCAGCCTTTTTTTTTTCTTTACTATTTCCAAATACAGAATGTTATTTACATGATAAACATAATTTTTATGTCCTCACGTGAGGCACAAGAGGTGATCACTGGAGAACTCACTAAGTTAAAGTGTCTCTATTAACTCCAGTTCTTCATCCACAAAGCTGAATAAATGAACTAATAAAATACTCTGAGCATTGACGTTAACAAAGACACCAGCCCCGCAGCCATGACAACCTCACCACGGTAACTGGATCCCGCCCACTGGTGGCAGTTAATATGCCAGTTAACGTAAATGACAGGCTTTAAAAACCGAACATTACCAAGGCAGGCGAGCGCTGAAAAAAAGGTGTGTGTTTGAGAGCAGGAGGCGGATTTCGGTCTGATTGTCGTAATGGCTGAAAATAGCTCACGTGAAGTCAGCGCTGACAGAAGAGACGCTGGAAAAGGAGGCTAGATGATAATTAAAACTGAAGATGATCACATCAAGATGCTTGACTACTAGAGTCGCAGGTCACTTAAAACCATCCATTAAAGAGGCTGCTGCAAGAAAAACGCTGCCGTTTCATAACCGTACATTTACTTCCAGAACATTTATAGAAATATCATATACATTGTGAAAAGCAATACTTAGATGTTATTGGCGTTAACTTGCTGCATGAACGTGAGACTCTTATCGCGCAATAAATAAAAATATCGCAGTTGATCTATTCACAAAATTGGATTGGGAGCTAGGTGTTTACTACGCAAGCTATGATGACTTTCACCTTGATATTTTAGCGTGGATGTGTATGTAACGGAGGCCAGCAGGTACGTGCTGTGCAGGTAAACGTCACTCGTCTGATCTCGAAAAGAGGAGCCTCCTAACTTTAGCGTCCTGGTTAGAGCGCCCGCCTCCCATGCCGTAGATCTGTGTTCGAGGCCCGCTCGGAGCGAGGACGAGTTGTGGCGGTAGCGGACCCAGGGGGGTTACATTGGTGCTGTGACCCGGATGGGAGTGAGGTTTAGGGGGGTGAGTGTAACGGAGGCCAGCAAGTAAGTGCTGTCCAGGTAAACCTCACTCCCCTGATCGCAAAAAGACGAGCTCTAGCGAGTGACCCTAGAGGTCATGGCCTTTAGCCTCCCCGCTTGGCGCGAGAATGAGTTGTGGCGGTAGTGGACCCAGGGGGGTTACATAGAGCCGAATTACACTGTAGCCCTATTCGGACGGGACTAGTTTTCTAAACTACTGGACGTGTGAGCTTCGATTCTTACCACCTGTCGTCTGTGATTCTCATGTACCATTTTGGACGGGAATAACATCTCCGTGTTTATTATAGAGGTGAGAGGGTCTGTTTTGTACATCTGGGAGTCACAGAGATCATGCCCTCTGTATGCGTGCATTGCTATAGTCATTCAGATTGATTACAATTAGTATAATCACAAATAGCATGGTGACCCTAAATGGCTAGGATAGAAAAACCATGTTAACTTGTTACACTCTGCGGCCATTTGGGGGAATTCCCCCTGCATTTTGCCTACCAAATTAAAAAGCTTCCCATACCCACATGCAGAGGTGTATATACAAAAG
>JAUCMU010000313.1:0-13875 GCA_032275025.1 Enteromius treurensis
GGACCGACAACACTGCGGCTGTTGCGTACATCAACAGACAAGGTGGTCTACGCTCCCGCCGTATGTCACAGCTCGCCTGCCATCTGCTCCTGTGGAGTCACAAGCGGCTGAAATTCACATTCCAGGGATACTCAACTGTGCAGCGGATCAGCTCTCACGGCAGTCCACCCACCCTGGAGAATCGCGGCTCCACCCCCAGGTAGTCCAGCTGATCTGGGATCACTTCGGAGAAGCCAAGCCGACAAGTGTCTACAGGCCTGGGAGGGGAGCACAGGATCTCTCTGCCCAGCGGTAGTGGTGCTAGCAACCGCTCCGCTCCACATATACCCCCTAGCTGCACCGCTGTCAAGGGTGGCAAGGGAGGAAGAGCCACCAGATCGGTTTCAGAAGGTGAAAGGTGCTGTTCATGTTCTGGTGAGCTCTTCATATACTTCTCGGAAGAAAGGTACCGGGTTGGGGCCCAGAGAACCAGTGTGAGGCACCCCTAAGTACCAGTAATCCAGGCTCTGGATCTGTATCCGGCGAAGTTGAACGCCCAGAGGACGCTGCGCTGGCTGGAACTTCACTTCCAGAACTTTCTGACTTTTAGTGTGCTGAGGTGCACAGGGAAGATAGCCACTTGCACACAACAGGTCAACCTGATGTGGCAACCCACTCGACACAGGAACGACCACCGCTGATGACGCCGTTGTTATAGGATAGATTCTGCAAAATAATGTTACTCCCTTGGAAATTTTTTCATCTGAGCATGTCATTTGTATTTAAATTTTTTGTTAAATTAGATAGCAGGCGGGAGAAATTTTCAAAGTCGTCAATTACCTTTTTTTTTTTACTTTTAATTAGCAGTGGCTTGTTATGACAAAGCTCTATGCCTGAATAAAAACTTGTGCCTTCTTGTGACCTAGAATCTTTTTAGGGGCAAGGTAATTAGGCATCTGTTTAGCATACTGAGGACTTTTAAACTATGATTGCATGCCATATTTAAGGCGAGTAGCGAAAGGTCATGTCTGTATGGAAGCACAAAATGCCTCTGACCCGAGTAATCATTCACAGATAAAATAAAACACTGATGTTCCAACATGGATATTCAGGAACAAAATCTGTCATTTAGCAAGATTTACAGCTATATTAGCCGCAATGCTTGGCTAAAAGAATACGAGGGGATATTTAACACACTGTTTGAGAAGCGTTCTGTATTTGGCAGAACTATAATATTACCCCAGGTCACTGTTCCATATGGTAACCAGACATGGACTGTTGCGGCTGCTGCGGCACTGGCCCGTGAAGAAGCAGAAGAAGAGAGAGAGGGAGAGTGGATTTGAGTTGAGGATGATAATTGCAGAGAGGAAAAACACAAGAGCTGGAGCAGGTTATGACCACGCATGAGCCAGTTCCATTAGTGACGAGCTTTTTAACAAACTGGCCCTGTGTGTGTGTGTAAGTGAATGCTTCAGCTTCAGTTCAAAAGTTATTAGCTGTCATTCTCACAGACAAATTAGAATGGAAAAATCTACCATCTCTGCAAGTGGTTGACCGCCTCTCTCTGTCTGAGCAGGATTTGAACTTTAAAATCTTTTTTTTCTTCTATTTTTTCCCCCTTAATACTTTCTTTTTTTACCTTTTCGTATTTCACTCTTTCAGTATTTCTTTCTTTTTAGTTTTCACTTCTCATCTTCAGTACTCATGATGAACTGACCTTCTGTAACTGTAGCCTAAAAAACAAGGCTACTTTTAACACTCTGTTTAATTTTAAATGTTTGTTCATCTATTAAACTTCTTGTCAAGGCATTTATTTATTTTTTAATCTTTGTGTTTGATTTTCAAAACTGTTGCCATTATAAAACTAAAGACAATCACATAAAACTGGGGGCTAACATATTATTGGGACAGGTAAATGGTAATAGGTAGTATTTTTTAATCAGTGTTTTACCCATATTTTCAGTTAAATTGTTGCATTGTGTTGTGTTTTAAGGAATTGTCCATAATGGAATGGAAAACATACTGGTCATTTTCTGCCAGGACATTATACGTTACCCCACTTTTTTTTCACACAGTACAATGCATTGATTTTCAAGTACAAGCATAGGCTTTACAGATAGGATGTTTGGAGCTTTGCTAAAGGAATCCGGCTCTGACCAATAATGAAAAATTATTTCATTTTTTACACATACATGTACAGTATACAGTAATTTTTCTGTCATTTTGTTCAGTTTGCTGAAATACAAGGACAATAACAATGATGGCTTTATGTGATAAATGCTACCGACATTTATTACTGTCCCTATGCCGACATACAGAGACTAAAATTTTATTTATGACTAATCCGCCATCCTTAACAGACCTCATCCCAAGATTTTGTAGGTCTTCAGTGACTTCCATTCATTTTAGTCAACTGTCCGCATGTTTACAGATTAAAACCACACCCATAATGCATAAAGTAAAATCAGTCATTAAAACTTTTCAACCCACCACAGGTCCATCATTCTGCTATAAAATATTTGATAAATTACAGTCTCCCATCAGGTTTGCACCACAAAGGCTATCCCTGTAAGGATGATTTATGGCTTTTCCCTTTCTTTCACGTCCTCCATTCTCTCTCCACCAATGGCAGAATCCCTCTCTTGGATGGCCACTCTTCCAGACCACACTGTTGTATGGATTCAAACTCCTCCTGAGGGCCCCGTAAAAGCCTTCTCGCAGTCAGATGTGGCTTTGTTTGATTTCTTGCTTCTTTAAATGTTCCAAGACGTTGTGCATCCCAGTGGTTGAACCCATTTGGTCTGTTGATTTGGATTTTGTCCCCATCCTTTACCCTATTGGCTAAATGTGCCCTCCCGTTCATCTCCTTCTGAGACTGGAAAAAGTTACAAATTACTTCACATAAGAAGGATATCACTGCAGATTTAAATTTTCCAGGTAGGCTTTGGTTGTGTGTTCTAAATAAAACAAATTAAAAAACAGAATCTCTCTTAAAATGGGGGTTTGTACAATCTATTTAAATCAAGGTGATGTTCTAGCTACATTCATGCCTTTACAGACAAGGGAAATGTTTGGAGCTCTGATGAAATGATTACGTTGTCGGAGAGAAAACATTTTTACAAAGGGTTGCAATTGCAATGGTTCACTGTCTGCTGGTTTAAGAGATCAGCAGTTTGTTAAGTGCAAGCTTATTGATTGAGTTAGACGCTGACGTGAATACGTTCCCATTATAAACAACAAGACAAGGACAAAGTATAGGTTAAGTAAGACGTATTTGACAGTTGTGTAATTTTAACTTCAACGTTCAAGAGAGGCTGTTTTTGTAACAAATAATTCTACCTAGGCCTAATCAGATTATGCTACCAGGTTTTCACTGTTGAATTACAATTAAAAAATTGAATTAACTTGTTTAGCAAAATAAAAGAACGAATTAACTTTTAATTGCTCTAATTTTTTCATTCACTGTTTCAGTTGTTTCAGACTAGTTTTGAAGAACAGTGGCTGTACACAAACCCACAAACGTATGACTTGGCTAGTCATCATTACAGAAGTTGGTCGTTTGGTATCATAGACATAAATACCTAGATACCCCTTGTACATTTCTATGGCTTGGTATCAGTTCCAGTGAGGCAGACTGTAAGAAGTATGTCAGCATGTCTTATTTTTGACGCAGCCGACCCGGGCTCAAATCTGCCTTCTGGGTAATTTTTTTCTCCCTTTTTAAATTTCACATCAGAAAAGCATTTATTTTCATTAAAAAGTGGAAAATAAAGTATTGGGTATGGTTAGGGTAGGAGTAGAGAGGGCTTTATTGTCCCAATAAATGTGTCAACTTTGGCATCTGTCTAATAATTTGAATAAGGTCAATAAGATACATTCTGTTTTATAATGTACTTCAGTACACTTGCAATAAGTAGGCCTAGGTATAAACAGCAGAAAATGCTGTTTGCACTTAGTGTAAATATCATATCACTTAATAATGCAACTATTTTCGGTTAGTGTAAATAGAATCCATTGGTACTTGCACTTAGTGTAAATAGCATCTATCGCTATTTACGCTTACGCTTATTTGGTGTCTTTGAAGAATCGGTTGAGTGAATAAGTCACTAAAGGGTTCAATAAAAGATTCATTCATAAAACACAAGTACGTTCACTTACCGCCTCCTCCTGGGATATCAGTCAATCGCGTTTTGTGTTTCCACTGAGAAAGAACGGTTTGCGAAATGTGTAATGACTCAAACGAGGCCCAGATAGTTTCGATGAACTTTGAGAAACATGAAAATGAAAATACGCAACGCACAGGAAGGATATTGTTTGAAGGAGAGTCGTGTGTTCGAACATGGAATCGTTAACACTTTAAACGGTAGGTTATGCGGCTTATTATTGATTTATTTCACTTTGCTTAAGTTAATTACGACTCTGTTTTTTGCTATTTAATTAGTTTAGGATAATGTAAGTTTTTATAACAAACACGATGTTGATGGGAGTGCAGATGTTTGTCAAATATGCTGGCCCACAACTGCATTGGGCCTGAAACATGCTGTTTCATCATTACCACAACAACATATCCTACGAGCTGTGTGATGGATGTTATGTAGCCTATCGGAGACGGGTGTCATACCAAATATGATGATATAAACATATCCTTTGAGACGTTATAATTCTTGTTTCTGTATTTTGTATATTGTGCCAGTTTTAGGTCCCTCGGTGATGGCTCCTCAGTCTAGTATTCTTAGATGATATATATTTTTAACATTTGGGAATTTTATTTTTTGAATCTATTTTCCCCTAAAGTTCAAGGAAAGTTGCGCTGCTTGATTTTCTTCCTGTGTTGAGTGGTTTGCAGGCTTCTATGTGGATCCATATGCCTCTTTTCTGTTCCACCTGTCATCACTCTGGCTGCACAGCTCTCAAACCCACATCTCTTATTCATGTTCATACTACAGTATAGCAAGGTATTCAATTTCCACTATACTATCCAAGATACCTGAGACACAGGCGCCTGTTCTCGATTGAACACAGAAGATTTAGAAAGAGAACTTTGTATGAACGTTTTTCCATTTCTTGCTCTTTTACTTTTTACCTCTTAGACATCTTCAGTCTACTAGTTTTACCCTATTCAAGGTATGCCATATGTTATGGATCAGGACTGTAATCAAGAGGGCAATTTTAGGTTACTAGCACTCACCCAGTTGTATATATCGTGTATAATTTATTTAGCGATTGCCATGAAAATATAGCCTTGATGCTGGCATGGCATCAAAAAGTGAATAAATAAGTATCAAATAATTAGCATTCTCACGTGTGTTGTGTGAGTTTACATGTACCATGGTAAAACTACAGTACACTTGAGTACTTCGTACTGTATATGACTATGGTATTCATTAAAATATTAAATTAGCATGGTAATATCATTTTAAAACAATCCCTTTACCATAGTACTAGTACAGTACTTATTAGTGCAGGGCTAAGTGACGTAGTCTTAACGGTATATTGAGCATTTGACAGTATTTTCAGGCAGTTTTTCTATACTAAACATGACAACACTGTCCACCTTATTTTTCATAACCCTATCAGAACAGACCCGTGACCCAATTTTGGACAAACAAGTTCAGAAGTTTTGCTCTAAATGATCATCTCCATTTGAGGGCTTTTCCAAGCATTTGGTTCTCACGTAGTTGAGTCAGGAAAAGGGGCCAGCTTGAGGGGCTTGATCTCATTTACTCTTTATTGGTACATGGGCTCTGTATCTCACGCCTTCACCCAGGAGGGGCTGGAGGTGAGGAATGTGACACTAGCAGAACATTTGCAGTTATTAATTTACTCACTTAGGACCCAATATATTAATGGAGCTGTTTAACTGTAATAATACCTACTGATGTTACCTCCTAAACTCATTTATTTAGCAGACAGTTCCTCAATCTTATGTTCATGTGGGTTCTTTACAGCACATATCTAGACCAATACATACAGTAGACGATAAATAATAAATAGCTAATCTTTGCTTACTACAACCATCTGGATGTTAACTTCTTGCCACCCTCAAAATTCCCATAAACAGTCGGGAACAAATCGTACCTTCATTAGTGGTTGTGGCCTGTCAGCACTTTTTTTTTTTTTTTACTGTTGTTTTACCATTCTTCCTTTTTATTCACCTCTTGTTAATATGGTAAGTAAAATGCATCTGATAAAATTCTATGCCAGTAGGCAGTATTTAGTGGAGCTATATAATTTCAGGGTTTGAGTTCAGTTCATAGGACTGTAGGGCGGCGTGGAGCACGGCAGCTTTTATGACCTAAAATCTCATCCTCACACCTGGATGTCCAACCGAAGGACAGATTTGCGAATTCTGAGAGACGTGCCGGCGTGGTGTAGAGCTGGGTGCCCTGCAGAGACGAACCGCTGACCCTGCCGTGAACCGTGATCTGGGTTTGATTAAAAAGGTCCGTTAAATCTTGCTCGCTAACAATGTGCTCAAGGCATGTTCTGCAGTAAAAAAACATTTCTAGGCATTCCCCGTTGAGTTCAAAACAACAACCAGAAGGCCAAGGGAGCTGAGAAGAAAGGAGAGAGATGTAAAAATGCAAAAGGCATTTTGCCAGTGAGTGGATTCAGTGCAGGGTGGCATCGAAGAAGGGGGTACTGAGGTATTTACGAAAGCTGTGGAGGGTTGAAAGTGAGATTAGATCCAGATCAGATTGAGTCAAAGAAGGTTGATTTCATAGTGCAGAGAAGTTTGAGATGCCTCATGACTCGGAGTCATGAACCAGATGGATTACAAGTCTTCTTTGCGTTAAATATTTTAATTACACAGCTTTATAGACAAACTGATTCTTATTACAGTATGATTTGATAATGTATTTCCAAAATGGCACTAAACTGTATAAAGACCTGATTCATTTTCTTCTACTAGTTTATATTTATTTCTTAGAAGAGTTTCACTGAGTGAACAGATTCAAAAGATTTGAGTCTTTCTCTCATTAGATTAATAGATTTGTTTTCTGTAAAACCAAATAGAATTAAAAGCAACAACAACAACAAAAAAATGCATTAGGGTAATTATCCGATAGCTTGCCCATATAATTTTTTTAATCAGGTTAACTTGTTCTTTTAAGCGTTAGAATTGATTTGTTAAACCTTCTTCTTCCTTTTTTCTTTTTTTTTAAATCCATTTTCCTTAAATGTCCACAAATTACTTCAAGATGACCCAATACAGACTAAAGAACCTAATTAGGCCTGTGGCTTCATTTACCAGAATCACATTAGCTAGTGAAGACTTGAAACAGCAAACATGCTGTTTCATCATTACCACAACAACATATCCTACGAGCTGAGAATCTATTAGAGCGGCTGAGCTCAATCGGCCTTCAGAGGAGCTTTGAGAGGAGACCAAGCCAGACTAAGAATGGAGATGAGCTGGCGTTGAGAGAAAGGAGACTCCAGATTTCGCAATGGTTGCAACATCTGCAGTCAATGAAGCATTAAACCTGAACTTTCCAGAACCCTGCAGGAAGAGAGGACACAAAAAGAGAGAGAGAGAGGGAGAAAGGCTCCAGCAAGGAACCTTTATCCCCTCAAGTTATAAAACTGGTTTACATTTGGGTTTGGTACTGTCCAGTGTCTGCCCTCACCCCACCTTCATTTAATATCCTTTATGTCTTACTAAATATACATTTATCTATCTTTCTGGAAAAAGTTGAATGAAGGCATAGCTTACTTATTATAAAACCCCATAATAAATTTTATAAACAAAAAAAAACAACAACATTTGAACAAAGGGAGTAAATTTGACTGATTCCTTTAAAAATAACTCTTAATTATTCATAAGAGAAATATTGTAAAAAAATAAAAATAAAAAAAAATCTAAAATGCAGGAAAATTCTTCACACATTAACAACATGATATTTAACTCATGATTTATGAACTCATAAAACATTCCAGACTTAATTTAGTTCTACTTCTTTTACATTAAGGTTAAATTAAGGTTGTTTCTTTCGTTGTTTTGGATGAAAATACAGTTTCTGTCTTTCTACTTAAAATAATTTTTAATTTCATTGTGTTACTTGCCTTGTAATTCTTTAAAATGTAAGATGTAAGATATTTTCAAAGCAGATCATACACCATTTTTTCAGTATATATCTTTTTAAAAATACAGTTTTGTTATTTGAACCGAGGTTCCTTTTTCACTGGAATTTCTCAACGCTCTCTCACCTTTCTTGCAATAATTGTACATCTAGATGAGTTCTGGTAGACCGCTTCTGTTGATTTTTCCATCAGACTTCCCTGGCTATTTCGGAACCCGTCCTCTTTTTGAATCTGCCTTTTAAACTCATTTCCTTCCTCTCTGATCTCTGATTTGTTCTGTGGAGTGGTCGCTGAGAAGAACCAGGACCGCAAGTCTGACGTTCTCTTCAAGTCAACTGTGACGCTGCAATCCGTCATCAAGAGGCCCGAGTGTGTTTTGATGAAGAATCCTTAAGGAAGAGTTGTACATTAAGTAAATCAAATGTCAGAAAGCTGCATTTGAATGATATTTTCCAGCGTTTGTGAACACCATTTGACCGAATAACTGTCTATTGTTGAAACAGGCCGTCTGTGGCCTTAGCCAAAGGGTGGGCTTCCGCAGCACTGGTGGTGGTTGCAGCTCCATTGCTCTCCTCATTTCCATTTTTCTCAATCCTGAAACAGGAGGAGGAAAGTAAATAAATTAGAGCTCTCAAGGATTAGGTCGTCAGTGCTTTGACCTGCTGCCAGCCATAATATTGTTTTGTGTTTTCATTACCTACCCAATCAGAGCCACATAATTAAAACATTCCATTTGTTTACTTCACTCATCTTGCATTCCTTGCATTATTTAAAACAGGGATTGTAAATCCCCAGTGCCTGATTCCCTGTGTTAAATTTTATTAAGATCTTTAACTGATAGCTCCGCTAATTATGTGCGTTAAAGCTTGTATCAGGCTGAAAATGAAAAGAAGATTATTCCTTATGATTTTACTCTCAGGTTTATGTACAGTAAGCTAACTAGTATAACAGGCAACAGTAGTGCATGTAATGTTTGTCTATTAAAGATAGTTGGCTAATTTCACTAATACTCTTGAAACCTTTACCAATGACCCATTCAAATGCTGGAATTTGCCCTTTCTGGAATCGGACTTGTAACCCGAAGGTCGTGGGTTTGAATCCCAGGTCGGGCAGGCATTGCAGGTGGTTGGCGTGAATAACCAGTGTTCTATCCACCTTCAATATCACAACAGAGGTGAGACCCCTGAGCAAGGCACTGCTCCCCGGGCGCCGCAGCATTCTCTGCCCACTGCTCCGGTTGTGTGTTCACGGTGTGTGTGTGTGTGTGTGTGTGTGTGTGGTTGTTCACTTCTCACTGCAGAGTACAAATGCAGAGCACAAATTCCAAATATCTTCTGCCGTGTGTGTTATTTTGGAAACTAAGCAACTATGACAGATTTTAAGTAAAAACATAACCTGCAACAAGCAAGCCAGATTATTTTGAATCTTAAGTATCTCGTAAAACCAAGCACAAGCAGTCCATCCTAAATAAAAATGGGAACTGTGAGTCTAACGAAAAAATGCTTTACTTCAAACATATTTTAGAGGGTTAAAATAAAGGCAGAGACATTAGTGAATTATAGGAAGGAAGAAAAAGAAAAGACGTGACGTGTCCAGATATGGTTTCCCATGTTCAGCATTTTCACAATTCAATGGAACATTACTTTTCGTAGTTGATCCGAGAAACCAGTGGCTGGTAATCATCTGGTGACCGTGCTTCACAATTTCTCCTCAAGCAGACATCAGCAAATATTTAACCACAGATCAGGTTGAATGTAATCATGAAGAATGGAAGACGAGTTGTAAATGGATTGCTACAAATCCACTTTATCAGAGACAAATGTTCTTGATGGCAAAATTATTTAAAAATTAAATGCTTACAGAATTTTTGCATACAGTAAGTAGAAGTCATCTCCCTTACTCTGATGTGGAACAGTTGTATATTGATAAAAAGTTCAAGCTACTTTATTAGCATGACATTTGTTAAAGTATTGCCAAAGAATTTGGATACAGAAAAAACAAAAAACAATATGATTACATCATATTCATCATATTACATCATACATGCAAAGTAAAAAGGAGACAATAGATGTGTAATAATTATGAGAAATGAATTAAATATAATTAAATAATAAAATTAAAATAACACCAGCAGACAGTATTTCTAATATTAACAATAGTAATTACAATGAATAATGTCAAATAATTTGGCTGTTTCGTATGGAGTGTATGCATATTTTGCAGCTAGTTTGACTGCAGCATCATCCTCTCGGAGTAGATAGCACTTTTCATTTAGAGACAAAAATAAAAAATTCAGTGCTTCAAATTGTGGAAAAAATTGTCGTCTTAGAGATATGTATTTGGGGCAGAACAGAAAAAAGTGTTTCTCATCCTCTATCTGATTTAAATCACACTCTTTACATAATCTTTGTTCTCTTGGAATCCAAGATTTTTATTTGTCCTTTGTCAATATTTTGAAATAATTTGTCTTTTTTTTTTATTGTTTGATTGTTAATTAATTTGCTAATTCGGTAGTTCTGTTTAGGGCTGAATAACGCTGGAGGTCAAATTTGTTCTTTAGATTTTCATCATAATTACACTTTAAATTTTTGTCAATTTCTTTATGAATGTTAGTGTTGTGATTGGAGTCAGTTTCATTCATTAGTTGAAGGACGAGTGTATTTAGAGCAGGGGTGGGGAACGTTGATCCTGGAGGGCCGGTGTCCCTGCAGAGTTTAGCTCCAACCCTAGTCAAACACACCTGGACCAGCTAATTGCGATCTTTAGGATGCAAGTAGGTGTTTTTTTCCTCAGGGTTGGAGCTAAACTCTACAGAAGAGTGGCCCTCCAGGAAGGTTCAATGTTTCCCACCCATGATTTAGAGGATGAGACACTGTCAGGGATCCAGTGGCAGGAAGGTCTTTATATTAAATAGATTGAGTGTCAGATTGAGTCAGGTGATGATAGAATCGAACAAGTCTTTTCTTAATCTCAATGTGTAAGGGGTATAAGCGTAGTTCAGCTCTGCAGGCTATGTTAGAAATGCCTCTATTTATGTTTAGAATGTTTTGGGTAAATTTCACACCTGTATAGAAGAATTGGTTTAATGATTGTGTGATATAATTTAATCCATGTTCTAATTTGTAGTTTTAATTGGCCAAATCGTGATTTGATGGCATAAAATAGCCTTCTTATTTAGGGCTTTTAGAGCCAGACTGTTCCAGCAGGGCCAGGCTGTGCTGGAGATCCTCAGCTGTGGTGGACAGCAGAACCAGGTCATCTGCATACAGCAGGCATTTAACTTCAGAGTTGTGTAGAGCGAAACCCGGGATGCTGCGGGAGTGCTCCAGAGCTTCTGCCAGCTTGTAGATGTAACATTTTATTTTAGTTGCTTATTAGCATGAATATTACTAGAATATTAGCTATTTATTAGTGCTAATTAAGCACATATTAATGCCTTATTGTACATCCCTAACCTACCCAATGCTACATATGTAGACGTAACTACCTCACTAACCATTAGAGGGTTAGTTCACCCAAAAATGAAAATTTTGTCATTAATTTCTCACCCTCATGTCATTTATTGAGGGACA
Organism: Enteromius treurensis; assembly: GCA_032275025.1. Taxonomy (NCBI): domain Eukaryota; kingdom Metazoa; phylum Chordata; class Actinopteri; order Cypriniformes; family Cyprinidae; genus Enteromius; species Enteromius treurensis. The sequence goes on from JAUCMU010000313.1 coordinate 11,637, forward strand.
AGTCATAGTTAATGGTTATTCAAAAGTATTACCAAAATCTTACTAAACCAAGACTTTCGGGTTTAAATAGTGTATCAGTGTAATTGAACTTCATTGTAAATCTTAATTTTTTTAGTGACATTTTTGTGGCTTTATTTAAAAATTAAGATAATACCACCATGTATTCTCCTATGGACTTTACTTGCTTATTTATTTATTTATTTTTCCCAAATGTCCATAAATTGAAAATCAATCGGGGTCCAAAGCAACACTGGAGATCTGTTGAGTTTATACACTGGATTCAGGCTTTCGGGATAGAAGCAGGCTGACAGGGTGTGAGTGGAGTAGGATTTTACTATGTGCATGTGTACGGTTTGTGTGTGGTGTGTAGCTCCAACTCCACCTGCTCACCTACAATACACTCTTGGCGGCCCTTCGCATGTACCTTTCACCATCTCTGGAGTGCTGACATAAGACAAAAAAGTCCAGTGATCAAAGAGGAGTATTCGACTTGAAATAGTTTGGTTGTAATGAAACCCCTTGTGATGAGCTGTCTTGATCAGACTCAACAGGTGTCTAGAAATATGCCAAGATGCTGAGTGATGGGAAGATGATTTGCCCAGGTGTGAGGGTCAGATAAAGGCAGTTGAGGGGAGGACACAGGATTGCAAAGCAGCACAGAGGTCAATCTTTTCTCATTAGCCTGCTAGCTCGGGACTTGACATGATAGATAAAAGATTATATTTTTTTGTAATACTCCTTATCAGCCAGTCTGTCAATTGGAGACAATGTGATTACAGTCTCAGTGGATGTCTGTAGACCGCACACAAATCTCAGCATAGACCACAGTCAAAAAAAAAAAAAAATCTTGGGACTGGTTGTTGGAAATGATTTAACTATTTTTTTTTTCTTTTTTACTTTGTTCAAGACGAAGGTCTGAGCCAAAACAGCATATTGGCTTGTATTGCTCAGCTCATCTAGTTAACATGCCGTATTGATTTGTAGTTCCTTCCATTATTGGTATTTGATGAGCACAGCATGCTTTACCCACTTGTCCTTTGGGACCTCAGTATCCCATGTGAACTCTTTTTGCTCTTACCATTAATTGAAAATGGCTTTGGTGTCATTGTTTTCCTTCATCATTTTATTCTATTTCTAATAGAAGCCTTTTGTTGTGGCTCTTGGATGCAGGATCGATTATTTATATATTTATTTTCTGTATATCACCCTTCCGAAACCTCTAATAATAGTGGTCTATGAAAATCCCACGACAAAACCACAGTTTGTGGGAAGGATTCGCATTTTGACGTCAATGGAAATGTGTTTCCTGTCTTTACTTTGGCCTGACCAGCCAGCATAACGGTGGTGGGTGCTTAACTAGAAGACAATAAAAAAGAAAGGATTCTCACCACACATTCATTATTTGATATGCACACATATGCAAATATACAAGCACACAAACATTTAGAATTTTGATGTAAACTCAAGCCCAAGGTGGTTCTGTGGGAATTGCTGGCCTTTACACTCAAAAAGCTTTCCTGATCATTGTAGGGCTTTGTAGCTCCAATGCATCATCAATCCTAATCATTAAACAAAGGAAATATTTCAGTGCAAAACCAAACTTTGCTATTTGTGACCATAAAGGCTTTTTGTTGTCAGGAAATGGAAAGGCAAGCAGGAGATTTATGCCCTGAATTGGCCTTTTAGGATGAAATAATGAATGAAATATTGATATATTTGAACCCTGTTTTCTTTTTTATGTACTTTATTGAAAAGATTTTCAATAGATTTTTCTAAGAAAGAAATTTCCCAATATTGAAATGTTGGAACTGAACCTTTTTTTTTCTTATAACAAAAAGAACTGAACATTTAAATATAATAAAACAACACTCAAAACAATTATAAAGGAAAGAAATGTTTAAAGCATTTAAGTGCAAAATCTTTTTGCTGCCATTCATGCATCATGATACTGTCCTGGATGTCTGTTGAAGTCTTACATGGAAGAAAAGAAATGTTGAATAAAGTCATATTCTCGTAGCTTCATGGAACTACAGTTGAACCACTGACGTCTAGGGATGAAAACATCAGTAATAAGGAGATTGTTGACAGCTGCGATCGTTCGTGCATGCTCCTCCTGAAATTCGATTAATTGCTTAATCGACATTTCACTAGTTCCCACTACTTCGGCGATAAAATAGCTTGTTTGGCGAACTGTCCGGGGGACAGGCAGGGAGCCCGGCGGCCTCCGAGCCCTAGGAGG
>JAUCMU010000314.1:0-13861 GCA_032275025.1 Enteromius treurensis
AAAAGTAACGCAAAAGTAATATAACGCATTACTTTCCATAAAAAGTAACTAAGTAACGTAATTAGTTACTTTTTTTTGTAAGTAACGCAATATTGTAATGTATTACTTTTAAAAGTAACTTTCCCCAACACTGGCAATAAAGAGTAAGTCAAATCTCAATCTTTTATGAGTACTTACAAAACAATTGCATTAACTGACATTAAATTTCCAGCAACTTTTAAATTTTTAAAATTTAATTAAAATGTTCTTGTTTTATTGCATGTCTTCTTCCAACTACATGCCATTGTTTGAGCCATCGCAATGTCAAACATGGTTATACATCAAAGCATTACTCATTTTTGTTAAAGTGCATCACTTTTTTTCTGAAAAATTACTTTATATCTAAACACGTTTGTCTCTTTCTTTGAATAATTTCTTCCATCTGAGCCATCATAAATGGCAGACCTAACATATGACACCAATAAAAGGCAAGTCAAATCTCAATTTTATATGAATACACCAAAAACAAACAAAAACATACATGTCACAGTTTGAGCCAACACAATGTAAACATAATAAAGATGCAATAATAAAGATGCAATAAAAGGCAAGGCCAATCAACCAACCCTTACAGGAAACTGTGTGCACTTTTTGAATTTCATAAAACACTGTTTATTATGTTTTTTAAGCCTTTTGTTTGACAGGGACACAGGGAGTGTCCTCATAAACCATGTTTACGTTACATTTTGAGCCATAATGGAGGGGAATATGGTAAGATCATATGACAGCAATAAACAGTGCCCAAAGTGGGCTAGTACTCATCGGTACACAGTACCAGCACTTCTGTATTTTATTCGTTAACTTTGCTGCTCAGAGTTGAAGCATCAGTGTCTAGGTGATTAGTAATGTGAATTATCTCTTATCTCGACACTGCACATTAAAGCAAGCAGAGTCCGTCTGGTCTTCCCTATTACCAGACCATCTCTGCTTTGGCTGATGAGAACTTCCATACAGTACTTCCAATTATTATGAGTGTGCACACAGACAGTATCAAATTAGTTGTTTGGCAATTTAATAAATAAATGTATATTGTACCAGCAATGAAAACTATGAAGTCACATTAAAACAGGAGCAAAAGTGGCGCAAAACTAAGTGAAATGGCCTATCAAAAAAGAAAAATGTAGGGTCAATCAGTTGTTGACTGGATGGAGACAGATCAACTGAATTTGGTAAGAAAAGGTTTAAGATGACTCACTGGCATACATCATCAGAAAATCATTCACCATCAATCACTTGATTTCACTGGAAATAGTTTTTCTTTGTTATTTCTTAGAAAAAAAAGGTCATGTGGTGTGGTGTAAGAAACACGCAATATGCTACTTAAAAAACCCCATGAAATTATGTCAGAGAGGAACCCTGCAGATCATCATAACTGTGTCACAATCAATGAGTTATTCAAATATTAGATCATTCCCCCACCTTATGACAAGACAAGTTTAGTTCAGGCTTTCTTTATTAGCACCAATAACAAACAGGACGTTTTTCTCCTCTGGTATGATGATGATATCAATGTAATAAAAATGCGCCAGGGTTCACACATTGAATCTATGTTTTAGCGCCACTCAGTGGACATTTCTCTTTGAAACTGTGGTGAAACGTGCAGTAAGGCACGCAAAAACGGTGTTGCACAAGAAGTGCACAGAGGTACATTTGTTAATGAGGCCAGGTTGATTCAAATAGTTATAATAGTTCTCTATTAGCATACTTTGACATGAGAAAATGCTGGCCCAAAAAATTTGAATCCTCTAAAGACAGCAGCTTTGAGGTTATAAGGTCAAAGCTTTCCACAAAAACACTTTCTCAGGACAGCAGGATGCAGCTCTTAACATCTGGATGTTGGGGTTGCAATAAAACACGAAGTGTGAAACATCTGTGATTTTTGCGAAAAAAAATTGTAAAAATTAGGAAGGGTGTTTCTGTTTGAAGAAGCGTGATGCATCATCATAACACTTCTGGTAACAAACATTAGTCTGTTTAGGGTTGGTTGAGTCATTCTACTGCTGTTTACAGGCAAAACAATGATCAAGCCTTTCATTCATATGCCCGTCTGTGATTTCATTGGCCACTACACATTTAAACTTGAAAGAACAGCAGTCTTGTTTGCTCAACTCACATCACCTAAACAGCTGAATTATTCACAATCATGTCACACCAGAAAAATATAACAATTGTCACAAAAGCTGGTTTGATCAGCACAACTGATTGATTTTTCTAGTATTTTCTACAAACATTAGTACCAAGTGTTAAGGTGCTGTGTCATGCATAATGTTATAGGGTGTGTTTAGGGGAAGAGAGGCAAGCCACCAATCACACACGTCCGAACAGGAGTGTAGACAAGAACAAACCTCTCTTGCAACAGAAGAAAATACGGGTGGGAAAATTAACCTCCACCTCAGGCTCCTGTTTTCACAATACTTGCAGCTGTGATGTTATTTATGACAAAGAACACCATATTTCATCAAGAATGTGCAAGAAAACAGAGCTGTTTCAAACATGCTAAAATTAAACCAGAACCAGATTTTTACTCCAAGGCCACACATTGTCTCCAACAACAGCAGCTAACGTAGGCTAGTAGAGTAGGCTCCTCTGGTTCATATGCTATAATGCCAAGTTTCACTATAATCTTAAGAAATGAATGTTCTTCAGGGTTCCCCCTCTTTTTATTCAACAAATGTGACCTTTTCAATTGTTCATGATTTACTGGACTAGTGTAATATTTGTAGTCATAGTTTTTACTGTTTGCCAAAAAATGTGCATGGTATTTATATATTTCCAGGAACACTATGTATTTTCACCAGCTAAAATGGCTTTTAAGTCGATTCTTTTTACAGTTATATTTTCCTGTAGTGTGTCAGAAGGAAATATCAGTTTGCATTTCCAAAAATTCATTTTGTCACTTAATTGAATACAAGATACTTCAAGAAACCTAACCGCACAAAAACCATGTGCAAGTTCACCTAGGCCAAAATATGCTTTTATAAGGAGGTAACTGATCTAAGTATGACATTATTTTGACAGCATCCTCATTTTAAAGCTTTTTTAAGTGCCTACAACTTTTAACAACTGCAGCTTCTTGAAACATTTTAGTTTGTTTCAGTTTCTTCACGTTATTCCAGACAGACTGGATGATGATGAGATTAGATCTCTGTGTGGAGAACTGGCTTTTGTCAGACTCTTTATGCAAACAGTCTCACTGGATTATTCAATTAGTGGCAAAATGAATATTTGGAAATGTAAACTAGTATTTCCTACTGACACACTACAGCAACATGTAGAAATAAATGACCATCTTTCAGCTGGTGAAAATGCTAGTGCTAGTATTTTGACCACCTCTGTATATATAAAAATAATATAACTGCAGATCTAACCTAAAGTTCAAAAATGACATAATAATATGTCACTCCAGGTTTGACAGCAATAAAATCAAATGTCATATGTATTCTGACTGATTATCATTGATGTCAAATCTCCTGCAACACATGTTAATACATAAATACGACTTATGAATGATGATTTTACTGAACAACTTCACAGACAGTTTCTCTCTCTTCCTTTTTCTATAAAACGATTGCACAGCCTTAGAATATTTGACACAATTTAAACTAGCTACAGTATTATGGTGAAAGTGCATTTTTTTATTTTTTTATTTAGAGCCTGACATTAACTGTCCCCTTTCGCTATAATTGCATTGGAAAGGGCTGTGCAATCATTTTTCTAATTTTCTTCATGGAAAAAGTAAGTCACACAGCTTTGAAACAACATGGTGGTGAATAATGATGTCTTTAATTTCCCTTCTCTACAGAGCTCACAAAGTTCTCTCAATTAGAGAAAACACAATCTTTATACACTGATAAGAAAAAAAGACTGAGGAAAAAAAGTGAAAAATACAGAGCGAGACAGATGAAGGCTGCCAGAGAAAGGGTAACCTTGTCACAATGGATGAGCAGAGGGGAGGTAACCTTGACAACTGCAAATTGGGTGCAGGGATGAAGGCAGGAGCTGTATGCATGAGCGGCATTGACTGAATGACCTCAAACACGAGCAGAGATGAGATTATGAGGCCAGCAGGTGAAAAACACCAATACGCCAGCAAATCTTTGTGTGTGTGTGTGTGAGAGAGAATGAGCACTAGAGAAACAAGAACCCACACCCCTTTTATGTAGCCCATAAACACACCTGAGTCTCACCTCACAGACGGCAGATGAGCACATTTATCAAAGCACACTGAAAGAACAAAGAGCCTGTGAGAGAGCTGTCCTCACTCGGTCCACCCAGGATCGATAGGCCAATAGACTGGGGAAGAGGATGTGCTTTTAAAACATGACACCCAAGGCCAAGCATTGAGGCTGCCTGTAAGGTCATGACAGCTTTTGACTCCCTTTTAGTGCCAAGTTAAAAAGACATTAAAAGGTGGCAGAGTGTAAAGTGTTTTTTTTAATTTTTTATTATTTAATCAACTTCCTGCCAGTCTATACACCTATGGTTTAATTTATTTAATTACTCAGGCATCCTTTTTTCAAAAACTGACAAGAGACATGACAAAAAGCTAAAAAAAAAAACGATGAACCAAAATCCAACCAAGAACCATCAAAACAGCTATTTAACAATGATCTTAAATGTACAAGAAACAGTAACACAGCCTGGAGAGTCTCACTGCTGAGGTTCTCGCCCTCCTTCCTCCCATTTCCTGTCTTCGACTCCATGCAGGGATCCATGTGTCAATAATTAAGCGTAGCATGAAACGTGCTTCATAAGGAAAGTGAGGGAGGGTAGAAAAGGATGTTCTAGAGAGGTTAAGGTCAAAGGGGCAGAGAGCTAAGGCCCATTTAGCCTTACAGGGAAGGGGTGGTGCAGTATATTTGTGTGTGTGTGTGTGTTTCTGTTTGTGTGTGGACATCTTGTAAATAGCTGTCAGCAGGAATGCAAAATGTGAGTGGAGGATGCTCCTAATTGCTCTTTCTGTCTCAGAAAGTGATGATTTTGCATTCCACAAATATCTCTGTCTTTGTGTAGGTGTCTTGATGGCTGCCAAATGTTACTGTATTTTAAATTTTAAAAATAAAATGCGTAAAATATTTAAAAATCATAATGATTCCAATCATCTGACGAGTACTTTACATGAGCCTCAAAACACAATTACAGCAATAGTCTATCAATTTCAATTTAACTTATGCTTGCTTAAACCATGTAGTTGATAGGAAGATTAAATATTAAACGTTAAGCAAAAAAGACGTTAGCAAGGCTTATTTCCTACCATCTGCATATCAACTGCCTTTAGCTTGTTCATCCCAGGGGGTCAAAGCATAAGTGTGACAGAAGAATATCCACCACAATAACAACAATAACCAATCATGCTACTATAGAAACTGAGGCTGACACCTGGATATCAGCATATGATTCTGCAGATAACAGCATATTGTAACAGCTCTGTGACAAAGCACAGACCCATTAAACCCAAAGGTCAAAAAGAAGTCAGAACTGTGAGATCGGCACTGAAAATTCTGGGACACATTATTCTTCAGCTAGCAGAGCTGAGGCTGACCAGAATACACACATTCAATTTGCTCCAAGACACATCTGATCGATCGGTTCACCTCTCTCCCCTGTGTGATCAACGGCTGGGAAACTAATTAGGTTTAACAACGAAAGCCTTTAAATTAGTGCTTCCTGCTTACACACCCTTGATGACGAAGGTTGTTTTTTTTTATGCTTTTATGAAAGCTTTGAATTTCTCACATGAAAACAGGGGACAAGTCAGAGGAACGGAACTATCCTTAATAGGATAGTTAATTAAAAAAGGGCGAAAAAAATTATTTTAAAAAACGGTTTGGAATTTTCTTTTTTATTATTTCTAAGAAAAAAAACTCAAAATTTATGTGGTGGAACCAATATACATAAGCAAAACAGGAAATGATACCGTCATGCAAACCCCTGCAGACACTCATGACTGTCATGGTCAATAAATCTCTTAAAATATTAACCTTTTCATGAAAGGGTAAGGTGAGGTGATAGACATCTTGGAAAATACACTACTATTTAAACGTTATTGTTAAGTAAGGTTTTTTTAACCAATATTTTTAAATACAGTAAGAGTAAAATATTTCAAATAAATGTTTTCTATACATTATTTTACTTTTCTGATTTGGTACCTATATATATTTATATATATATATACATATATTATTTTAAACAATACTGATGAGTTCAATGTTGTCCTGCTTAAATTTATTTATTTATTTATTTTTTAAACACAGTTTATTTAAACTAGAAATCTTTTGTAAGATTACAGATGTCCCTTTTGATTAATTTAATGTATCCTTAAAAATATAAATATTAATTTCCTACTTTTGAACAGCAGTACATTTTTGGAATATAATCATTAAGATGCGTAAACTCACATTTATTTAATCTGTAATAAACAAAAAACTATAATTACAAACTGGAGTATTTCTAAGCATGTGCTTCAAACTTAAAAATCTGTGGACATTCTTATTTGTCAGGGTTTCAGGATATTTCAAAATCTAACACATTCATCATCCTGACTGGATAACCTTTGGATAACCCTTTATTAAAAGAAATCAAAACATACAAGTCTCTTACCAAGTGTATCTTTGAGATTTTTCACCAGAGAGCCTTTCTTTAGACTGTTCTTGCGTTCGACGTAATTGGAAGGGACATAGCCCGTTCTGTTGGATGAATTTCGTACTCTCCACCATGATTTTGAATCATCCAGCAGCCATAAGCGCTCATTTTTCCTTATGTCAAGTTCCTGTTCTTGTTGTGCCGTATAGTCCCACTTGGCAATAACAATCGCCTCCTCTGACATCTTTCATGGAGTCCCTCTGCAACATAAACAAAAGAACAATTTAGAATCTTTTTCTTTCCCAAAACACAAAGAACAAAAGCGTCTGTACATGCCATAAAAGAGCAGATTATCAGGAGTCAAGCTGAATAAAATTTTAGGCTAAAAGAGATCCTGGACTCCTGAAATCCCATGTAGACAGCCTGCTGCTCTGTTCTGGACAGGCATTTCTGGACACTAAGCAGCAACCGCGGGAGAAACGGATCAAGAGCCCAGCTAGCCTGGAGGTAAAGCTGGTTTCTAAACAAACAGCTATAAATGTGGGAGTCTCTCGCTCTGTCTCTCTCTCACACTCACACACACCACAAGGGCTACATTTACACACACCCCACTAACAGCAGCCTTGGCCCTCAAATAACTTTTAAAGCCTCCCCTTTTCACTTCCCCATCTTAAACACTGTAAATTATTCAGCAGACACACTGAAGGCGAAAAAAATAGAGATATATTAAAAGAAAAGAAAGTGAATAATTGTGTGTCAGAATAATAATGAACAAATTAAACAAATCCATTTAAACTTACTAAGCAAACCACATAAGCAGGCTAGACAAAGAAAAAAAAGGATAATATCCTACAACATGGCTACAATTAAAAGAAAGAAAACAAGAGACAAGAAAATACAGCTTTAAAGCATTTGTTCACCCCAAAAAACTAATTTCCAAAGACTTTTGTTCCTCCTTAGGAAGGTCTACATGATCAACATATTCAAGCACATAAAGACATCATGATTCATCATAATTATCTCAAACATGCATGCTTGATAACACATGGAGAAAAACCTCACTGGCTCTTGAGCATCAGAATGCATAAGATAAAAGATTAATAAGTAAATGACAATTTTCCTTTTTGTGTGAATTATCCATTTTAAGGGAAAAAATCTATTATATCAAAATTACATAATTTTTTTTTTGTGGCCTAGCCTGTATTTGTGGCTGACTGATGATTTCACAACAGATTTAACCAAAGTGTTTGGTTAAGTGTTAACCAAAATATCAGTGTTTCTCCTTTTGTCAATATTCAACATGACAGTGTACATTCGTCTGCTGGTAAAAATGTTAAATTACCACACGAGCATTAAAAAAAACCCTCTTCCTGACTCTGCAAAGAATGTATTTTTCTATATGCTGCTGTATGCTAAAGCATTTCTCAAAGATGTGTATTCTTAAATCACCAGAGACTGTATTTTAATAGCATACCATATATTCACTTATATGCATTTATTGGATTCATGTGTCAGCTCAAAGTGTTTCTAACCATTGTTTGTCAAAGCTGCATGAATAGAAACACTGTGTAGTTCCAGTTTCTAGGTTAATAAATATGATAAATCTCCAAAAAATAAAAAATACCAAATTTTGCAATGATCAGAATGCTGTCTTGAAAATGCATGCACTTCCCTCTGTGCTGATTATTAAGTAGAAAAATCATGCAACAAGAAGCAAATCATGCCATGTCATGGTCCATGACTTCACTATAAGCCTGTTGGCCCAAACTTCCTCTTTCAATGAAACTCATAAACACAAGACAGAAATCTGTGGCAACATGTGGTCTTTAAAACAAGTACTCATGAAACCTCCCTCTGTCTGTGTGTGTGTGTGTGTGTGTGTGTGTGAGGGAGTGTGTCAGTGAAAGAGGCTTTATTGGACTATGATGGTGCTGTGACAGTGTCATTTCCTGCTCCAGGGACACTCATTATGTTGCCATCCAATCACTCTGACAGCTGCCACACACAAATGCAAATGCAGGCTGAGTGCCAGTCAGCAGGAGACAGCGAACACTTCATGACACTGTACACAAACATCGGCCACTTCATCGTTAAAACAGTCCCCTGCACGCTTTATCAGTGACAGCAGGCTACATTATTCATACTGTAAGTACAAATAACTGAAAAGCAAGTGTGTTTAAATGGTAGGCCTCCCGTATCCCCACAAATCACAGTTTTTTTAACTACTTGGATACAAAATGACAGCTTACAAAAAGCAGCAAGACTCCGGTATGTCTATAAACTGCTACTTTAGAAGTTTAGGAGCTAACAAACACAGCAGCCATCATTCAAAACTGCTGCCAGATCTCCACGTTCCACTCTCTCTCCATCCCAGTGGAGTAGGGAAACTTGTCAACTCACAGATAAAGCTGTCACATGTGTCAACACTGGCTGATACAATTACAGTGACTGCCTGACGGCCAGCATTTTAAAAAGCATGGGATGAAACCTCCTCTTTAATAAACATGCAGGTCTCCTCCTAGATCTTTCCATTACTTGTGTGGCGTTGAAAGAGAAATGCGCAGTGAGTGCAGAGAGCTCGTCACTCTGACTTTCACCTGTCAAACGAGTCAGTCATAAAAAATAAAAATAAAAACATCCTAACACATGGGGTCTGGGTAAACAGAGGACATTTGGTACTTACAATACAACATTATATCCCTGTTACTTAACCATGGTGCTAAGCTCATACAGCCACATTGTGTAAATTCATAATCTGGTTATGCAACATGATTATGGATCCAAAATCCAATTTTTGAAAGCATTCATATTGAGGTAGAGTGGTAAAAATCAATCTCCATTACCACTAAATATAGCGCTAATGACCGAAGGGCATAGCTAAGCACATGATTTCAAATGATATCATTATTACACAAGGACGATGATCATCAGTTAAAACACACATGCCTCAGACACAGTGAATCAAGGCTACTGGAAAATCCCTGTCAATATTACTAGGAAATGCATTTGTGGCTAGATATATGCTTTGTCTTTGTGGTGTCTAAGTGCTTAAAGAAATAATAAATGATTTTTATGAAAAGTTTTTTATTATTAAAATTTAATAATTTTTTTTAGGTCCTAAAAACTATTTTAAATAGTTTTATACCGATTCGGAACTACACAAGGATGAGTAAATGATGATAGAATTTTTATTTTTGGTTGCATTATTCCTTTAAATTGTGTAGGTTTCATGACTTAAATTAGTTATAAAAAAATTATTCCAAAAAGTTATATATACACATATAAATGCATATATTTAGCAACATACTACAGTTTTTTCTAGCTAACTATGGACTTTAAAAATTGAAGGCGAAAAAGTTTGAATTGCTACGGGAGCTTTGTTTTCACTCTCATTTTCAGCAGATGTCCCTTAAAGTGGCAGCTGGAAGATGATTTCAACTGAGACAAACAACTCAAGAGCACTTGAATTTCCTCCAACAAAAGTGTGCCAGTCCCAGAGCTTCAGAAATCAAAGAAGCTCTTCAACAAAGGACCTTGAGCATCTCATTCTCCTCTAAGCACCTGCTCTTGTATCAATGCCTTTATAGTGCTGAACTTTATAACTGCTGAACACACAATCACTTTACCTTGAACTGTGAAATATATCATGGGAAAACTAATTAAAAAATGGAAGCATATGATGAGATGAGAGTTGCAGTGTCCTAATGGTTAGTAAATTCCCATGTGCACTGTGGAGTGTGTATTGAATAGAAACCAAATTTTGCTTTAGAAGAGAGAGAGAGAGGAATAGAGGACATGCTTTTTGCCAGTAATGTTCTCGGATCCCATCTACATCTGCAAGACTCACACAAACACAAAACCACAAATCTAAAAGTCATTTTAATGCTTTCAATCTCTTTATGAGAAAGTACAGAATTGAGCAGAACTAGGGTTATAAGCTAGAGTTATTACATACAAAAATTTCAGAAGCTGATACCAAATTTCTAAATACCTGAATTTGAGACCAGACCACTATATAGCTATTTATATATATACATATACATACATAACAATCGAAATAAATAGGAAGAGGGCTGATTGCAGATTTTTGGCAGTAGTGCCTAATTCTAACTGCAGCCAACTGTGTGTTTATGTGTGTTTGACCCCTGTATTCATGTGTGTATTTGTGTCTGTTAATGACTGTAACTTGTGTATCTGGATATTTTTTTCAGGGCTCTAGCAGTCAAGTTGAACCATGTGACTATGCACTTTTGTAGCCCAGTTTCTGGGAAAGCCTTGACCCTGAAGGGAAGAAGGGATCAAGAGAGAGGAAAGCAGAGAAAGGAGGGGGAGGAGAGCGAGGCCACATGGGCCAGCTGTGACACACAGGAAGTCAGAACTGACCTTAAAGTTATAGTTCACCCAAGATTGAAATTCGGTCATGCTTTACTCACCCTTATATTGTTGACAACCAGTATGACTTCCTTTTTTTCCATGAAAGATGAAAAGTTCTAGATAAAGATGCTCAGGTTACTTGCTCTTAAAGTGCCCCTATAATGGATTTTTGAAAATGACCTTTCATGCAGTGTGTAACACAGCTCTAAGTGAATAAAAAACATCCAGAAAATGTTTAAATCTGAAAGTGTACAGTGTATGAATGACGCCAATATGATACCTTAGCATACTGCCTGCTCACTTGTTGCAAACGCAGTACTGGGAAAACCTAGTCTCAGCCTCAGACGTCACGCCCACGGAACGTTGGCTAAACGTCTGATGAATATGGTACACTTAACTGGAAACCCTTCAGGAATGTCGAAGTCATCACAAATGATTGGTTGAATTTTATCGGATTTCCAGCGGACGCGAGTGTCGCGTTTATTTTCGGTCCGCCGGGAAACAAAGAGCAGACGTGTGATTGCGGGAAAAAAAACTGTCGTGTTTACATGAGTGATAAATAAGCATTTAGTAAGATCAGTTAAACGTTGGATTCTCAAAAGTATGCGTTCCAATTTTACTAGTTGTGCATCTTTTCTTCTTTATTTTGGAAGATCAAGTGAAGTACCTAACTTAACTGAGAAGGGGATATCAGCCGTGCTGGCAAACATGAAACAACAGACGCTGACATTGCAGCTGGCAGATTCAGTACTGTGTTCGGTTCTCCAGAATTGCTTGTGGGTGTTAAAAAGTGGAGAGATATGCTTCAAACAGATGTTTACCGCAAATGTCTCATCGGGATTTTCTAAGCTGACTGATTTGTTCTGTTGTTGTGGGGACATTTCCACGCCCCCGAAACGTGACGCTGAATGAAACAAACTGTGATTGGTTGTTTGATATGTCGGTCAAACCACCTTATGGGCGGGCCTTGGCCAAAGAAAGCCGCTATGAATTCCAGACCTTCAGCCGTCAATCTACGCGAGACTAGTTCAACTCTAATTCAATGTTACTTTTCACTCTGACTGTTTTATAGATTTTAAATGTGGAATTTTGCTGTGGAACTTGCTGACTTGCATTAAAAGGTGATATGCAAAGACTCATAAAAAACCTTGATGAATAATTGAATGATTCGTGTGAACATAAACACGTTTAGGTATATCAGCGGGTGCATTCCCTTTTAAAAACAAAAGTGAATCCACTGTGTCTTAAAGAGGTCATAGGATCCAAAATTCACTTTACAAGTTATTTAAAACATAAATGTGTGTTAGAAGTGTGTGTACACACCCATCCTATAATGGGCACCCAGTGTTTTTGTTTCTGAAAACTTCTTCTGAAATCCTCTTTCTCAAATCAAGTCGTTCTGACAGCCCTGACAGAATAATTTAGTTCTGCACAGGCTCCTCCCTGTGATGGACAAGGCCGTCTTACCTTAGCTCCGCCCTTAGTGAGCTGTCATCAATCCGCTAATCTGTGACTCAGATTAAAGTGATAGTTCTCCCACAAAGTAAAATTTAATGTTTATCTGCTTACCCCCAGGGCATCCAAGATGTAGGTGACTTTGTTTCTTCAGTAGAACACAAAAAAAGACTTTTAACTAAAACTGTTGCAGTCTGGCAAAAATGTAAAGTAAATGAGGCATTTTGTTGTTGGATGTAATAATGTACATATACATAGCAGTCGTCATTTAGCATTTAGCGAGCTGGTGAAGACGCAGAGGACAAATTTTGTTATTTAGGGAACGTGCTAAACACCAATCCGTCTAAATGTGTCTATGTTAACGCAAAGCATTTGTGATTCAGCTTAATCTAGAGGAAGTGAATATAAGAGTTTTTATTAATCTGTGCAAATTGCCTTTCCTAGTAATGTGCTAGTTAGCCAGTTTTGGGCTGAAGTTTAAAGTCTGCTCTTTACCCTACGGAAGAAAGGGGTGGGGTCAGCAGAGCTCATTAGCATTAAAGCAATATGGACTAGAATGGCAAAAACAGAAGAGAATGATGAAAACAGAGCTGATTTTGACAGGAGAAAGTGTTTTTTACACTGCCATAATGAAATTTTAAACAAAGTGTGTTATAGACTTTTCATTAAGACCCTAAAGAATCATATCAACTTGTGGAAGGTGGGCATACGATGACCCCTTTCAGTAGCTCAGATGTCTGGAATAAATGACGACTTCTACAGTATGTTATTTTTTTACATCCAACAACAAAACACCTCAATCACTTATTCTTTGTCTACAAATGCTCTGGCAGAATGTTTGCAGCTCACTCAAGGCAGGTCTTGGTAAAAAGTAAAACATCAGTTGTCAGTCAACAGATCTGTGCAACATCACACAGCCAAGAATCTTAGAATGGCTTAATTATGATTTTTGAAGGTTAATTAATTAATTAATTAATTAATTAATCAAAAACACTGAGTGGATTTTTATCATTACTGGTGACACACATTTATGTTCAACATTTAAAAGTGAAGTTTGCATTCAATGACCCCTTTAAAATTATTTTTCAGTAATTTAAACTGAACTGTGCTGGTTGCAAGCAGAAAACGGAAACAATAAATGATGATTCAACAATGTTCCTTCATATCTCCTGGTTACAGTATGTGCAGCTGTTTTTGTGAGAGTTGAAAAAGTGACTTACAAATTAAAACTTATGGAACGTGCTTTGACATATTTATTTGCACTTCTCTAAGCAAATGAAACAGACTTCTCCCTTTCTGCAAATGCTGTTTCTTTTTTCTGCCCTGCTGCTTCAGTCTGTGTGTGTGTGTGTGTGTGTGTGTGTGTGTGTGTGTGTGTGTGTGTGTGTGTGTGTGTGTGTGTGTGTGTGTG
>JAUCMU010000315.1:0-13853 GCA_032275025.1 Enteromius treurensis
TATATATATATATATATATCCGCTATATGAACTTGGCATAATGCATGCTAAATATCAGGACCTGTCAGCGATTCAAAATCATGCCATGTGAAATGTATTCTGACTGAATAACATCTGCAATTACCTACAGCAAATGAGAGCGCAACATCCATGGCAGCGGGATTTTGGGGGAAGAGTTACGAATCTATAGAAGGTAAATATCCTCCACTATAATATTCTTTTCATTGCAAATGAGCACACATGCAATTTGTATGGCAAGATTCTTTTGAATGCTATAATTTTTTGTAATAATCCTGATCTTGCACACATGACCTCGCATTGTTTCCGTGTCACTTGTCATGTGTGTTTGGCAGTGAGACAAAGTTGTCTGCGATCCTTAGTGATGTAAGTCGTGCGATCTATCGTGCAGTGTGAACACAGCAGCGACTGAATGATACCTCAAATCAAAATCAGCTATTGGGGTGGACTCATAAATGGCATTTTTTTCAACCCATTACAGTTGCAAATCTGATTCTCAACAGCTCTGGTCATGCGTCACTCAGAAAAACAGGCCAATCAGAAGAGAGGCTAATGAATATTAATTATACAGGCCAAAATCGACCTGTTATTGGAAGAACTCCTGAGAGAGGAGCAGTAAAAACATTAAGACCTAAAATAAAACTCCAAAACTGTACAATATGGGACCTTATGTAATGTTTTTAGACACATTTAATAATCAATTAATTATAAATACAACACCCACCTATTTAGTAATAAATTAACCTTAAAAAATCTGTAAACATTTGTTAATCTCTTAAGTTATTTAAATGTAAAGACAAGGCTTGCTGTGTTGTTGTTGTCAGTACATTCATATTGTATCAAATTTGTGTATTAAACCACACTTACGCTAACAAATACTTGCGAATACTAATAAGGTTATCTGCTCAAACTTGAATTTTTATCAATTTTTCCTATTTAGAATCCTCTTGTTCCAGTCCAGATAATGACATGTGGCTCAAATAAGTGTCTGAAAGAAGTGATTGTAATGTGTTAGCTGAGGTGATTATAATAAGCCTTCATCACGCCTCATCTCTCTCGTTGTCGGACGTCAGGTCACCTGTAATGTTGCACAAAAGTGTTTGACGCCTGATTTGCTTCCTCTTCATCAAACACCTCAGACAACTGGCCCACCAATCAGGTCAATCAGACGATGGGGCAGACAGCTGGTCATGCATGTACTTTCGTTCCCGCTTTGTGGTAAGAGTATAATAGGCTACTTCTGTCTGTTTTGTATTCTGTATTATCACTTATTATAAGATGTCTGTCTCTGACTTAGCCTTTCATGCCAGTCAATTTTCTTCTCAAAAGTGATTACAGAGTGACCGATTTGATATCTTCACATACCAAGATAGGCCTCAGTGTTGTTGAGACTCAGTAGAGGTCTTAGCATAATGATTGTGTGTGTGTGTGTTTGTTTTGCTTTCTTGTTTTTAGAATTAGAATTGAGAGTGCTAGATTTAAAAGGTCCAAAAAAAAAAAAAAAGAAGATATGTGTTTTTAGCCTTTTCTTGAAGATGGCAAGGGACTCGGGCTGAGTTGGGCAGAGCATTCCACCAGGATGGAACAGTTAATGTGGAAGTGATTTGGTGCCTGTTTTGGATGGCACAATAATGTGCTATTAACATGGAGAATGAAAGCTTCTAGAAAGCGCATATATAGGTCTGAAGTAGGTAGTTTAAATAAATAGGTTTGGTTATGAGTGGTTTTGTAGGCAAACATCAGTGCCTTTAATTTTATGCAAGCAGCTACTGGTATAGCCAGTGCAAATGAGTGAACACAGGTGTGATGTGCGTTCTTTTTCGGCTCGTTGAAGACTAATCTTGCAGCTGCATTCTGGTTAGAGGTTTGATAGAACTGGCTGGAACACCCGACAAGAGAGCATTGCAATAGTCCAGCCTGGCCAAAACAAGAACTGTCATAAACATAGGCTAGTATAGCAAATTTTCAAAATTATTATTATTTTTTTTTAGTTATGTTTTGATACCAAAAGTTAAAACTATTGCTTTCAGGTGTTTTATTTATTTATTTTTTATTTAGACAAAACAGTGTGACATTTTAATAATGTATTTTTATTGGTTAATGGACATAACATGAAAACCATTTACCAAACCACATCAAACATTAAAAAAAAAAACTTAATAATTTGTTTATTGGTGCATACCTAAATATGGTGACACACAGGCTACGTTCATTCAATCAGTGTTTGACTACAATATTTTGATGCTTCCTTTATATCTCATTCTTCCTTGATAGGGTGCATGATTTACAGGGGACGCAACTAATACAGTTCTGGAGTCATCTGCTATAGACTTTATTTTCTTTCTCTCACTAAAATGGACTGGATTTCACATGAAATTAGTCTCTATGATTAAAATTGTGCTGCCCGCAGAGATTTATCTCTATAATTTTGAGGTTTCCTGGAAAGAGCTGGTAGGTCTTTTAGTACCTCTCGGAAGAACAATTTCAGACCTTAATATGCATGTAATCATAGGTCTGGAATATCCAGTGATGTTTTAAATAATCCACTTTTTTATGATCTGTCACCTGAGCTGAAAGATCTGTCTTGTTCTTTTGAGCTTATATATGCTGCCTTTCTTTGTGACAAGATGATCACCAAATTGTCTGTGAGAGTTTATTCTTTTACAGCAAGATTGGTTTCTTGTTGTTGGAAGATTTTTCATCATTCAACCTGGGGTAGACATTCAGACACTAAGAAAGAAGTGATGTAACGTGTGATGTCAAAGTACAAATGTCTTCAATTTCGACCTCAAGCAGTAAAAACCATCACAGACGTCATCAGTTAAGCCTGCAGCTACTTGCTTGGTCATATCACATGCCAATATAAGGGTTAGGAACCCACTTAAAAGACACATGATTATTGAGTCTGTATGCAATAATCTTAGACCTATTTTAAGCTTTTAATTGTGCTTATTACATAAATGTAACCAAATCCTATCAAAGATACAGTAAAATACAAGTTGTTAAGGATTTGTGACAGTTTCTGCTCCATAAGGGCTTAACTAAATATTTACAGCAAACATACTCTCACCATAGGGTTTCGTTTTTGATGTGTTAAGTTAGGGCACAGGGCTAGACGGATGAATGATTACAGCTATATATTTTATATTTTAGGATTAAAAGATTCAGAGGTTAATTCAATACTTATATTATACTGACAGTTTCTTATAGTTTTGTGCTGGAGTCAAACTTTTAAATATATATTCTGTGCGGACCAGAAGTCTGAGGCAACTAATGAAAATGCATCTATTTGCATTTTATAATTAAATACATGTTTTCCCATTACAGAATTCTGTTTGTTATCAGCAGAGTAATTTGAGTGTAAAATTGAATAAAAAAAATGAACAATATTTTCTTAGCATTTGGTTTTTAAAGTATTAGCTTTAATACAAGCTGGATGAGCTGCACGTTATGTAAAATCAGATTTCCAGCATGATTTGAGATTAACTTATTTAATTATTTACTTGATTTTAAATGTTAATGCAAACCTATATATATATATTTATTATTATTGTTTACTATTAGTAGTTTAGTATTTTCAAAGAGGTTTCAGACCTCAATGCATATTACAGTATATTTTTTGTACAACAGTTAGTTCTGGTCCTCAGATGCAGTTGACTCAGTGGTGTTCCAATATTAGTGACTTTTCACAGTTTGTATCACTCTGTCTATTTTGGTACATTATAAGCCAGGCACTGCACCACACAAAAAGAAAAAATGCATCTCTTCATATAATCAGTGCATTAGGCATGAGTTATAATTGTTACAATTTTGGGTTAGATACAACTTCTTAGTAGAATCTTCCACAAATCCTTTCTCGTAATCTAGCAGCTCACTCTTATTGAAACAACATTTACAGCTCATTTCACACTAAATACTCAAGCTGACTTAATGAACTCTAGAATTGCACATCTCTAAGGAAAAACGAGCGTTTGACTGTAGAGAGAGAAAGAGAGAGGGAAGTGGTAGAACAGTAGGATAATGAGGAACAGGGTATGTTCAACTTGAATGCATTAGCATGCCTGATAAGGGAAGGAATGAGTTGAAGTCAGTGTCCTCTTTGACTCTGAGGTCCTGAGGCTCGTATTTACTTTGAGGACTTTCAAAACTATAGCTGTTTTTGAGGAAACTTTATATGCATTGCTTAACTATCAAAACCATTTTTACCAATGAATTTGCATTGGTTCCATCACAAAGTACAGATCCAATCAGAATCCATGCTGCTATCATGAGCTCAAGATTTTAAAAACATGTAGAAGCTAATATTGTTGTCTTCATATTTATCTTTCTTGGTTTGAATGGGGCTTATAGCTCTAAACTCCCAGATGAGCTCAGAGGTGTTATTTGTGTGTGTATTAAGAGTGTGCTAGAAGCACAAATCATGTTGTGTGTTTTTAAGGGTCCTTCAGTGGCTTCTATGTAACATCTGTATTATTTGCTCAAAAGAAACACAATTTCCTTTGAACGGCATTGTTGCAGTGGCCTCGTTCCCTGTGAAACCAACCATTTTGAAGCATACTGTATTTCTTTATTTGTTTCTCTGGTCTTTTGTGTGAATGTGCATTTCAGTGAAAGACAACCTGGTTTTGTTGTGACAGTTCTTTTCATTTCTGTCCCACTAGACTCCAGAGATGTCCTACCACTCTCTTGGGATATTCGTTTTTACCACTGTTTGTTATGCAGATCTTTCAGCCGTAGTTCTAGTTACAACACCAGTGAGTTGTAGGAAATCCGCCATACATGTAAAAGCTATTTCTCTTTGTTCTCACTGTTTTTTTTTTTTATTCCTGTCCTCTATTCCTTCTTTTCAAGCCTCACAATTTCGAAAATACTGAATGAAATGCTTTATACAAATGATCCGAATGCTATTAGAGTGTGTCTTGAATTTGTAGAAACGAATCACAGTGTCTTCAACGTTCTGTGATTTACAGTACATCGATTACAGATACATTTAGGGTCATAATCAATTCAAACTGGCATGCAATGCAAAATTCCTTTGTGCTGTATTATATCTGTGAAAAAAAAGACAAAAAAAAAAAAAAAAAAAAAAAAAACAAAAAAAAAAAAAAAAAAAAAAAAAAGCAGAATAGATAGAAAGGGCTAATGAAGTTTCAAATAATCTCTTCTTTTTATGCCGTGCCTGCATTTACCTCATCTGAACCACATTATTAGGATCTGCTGCCAACCTTGAATCCTCCCTGAACCCAGATTTTTTCTTGCAGTCTGTGTTCATGTGGTCTCAGCAGTCCTGTTTAGTTCGATTGAATGCTGTGCAGTCATGTCCTCTGTTCTGAAGATGATTTGTTTAGATTTAAAATGAGTATAAAGCAAGGGTCAGGCTGCCACAGAAACTCATTTGTATTTCTTGTGATGTCATCAAAAAGTGCAAAAATGAAGAAGCGACTATGCTAAAATGATAAAGAAGAGGACTCTTTTGGGTCATTTATTTAATATCTCTTTTTCTCTCACTTTACATAAATACAATAATGTTGAACTTTCAGCATTTATATGACAAGTTTAGCACGGACAAAATATTTGTGTAAATGTTACAAAGTGAACATGGAAATATTGATTTTTTTAAAGTTAGTTGCGCTAAACCAACCAATCAGATTGAAACTGGTGGTTTCAGCAAGCACTTGCCATTTAGTCTACAGTTTAAATCAGATGGTCTGTGAATATAATTGTGGGTTGTCTGTGGACTTGACGAGACTAAGACTAGACTGAAGGAAGCATAGCTGACATGTCCGGGAACAGTCTGTCATTTCTAAAATCATCTAACTAGAGTCAACTACTTGTTTTAGGATAAAAAGACTCTTATTCTTGACACTCTGCTAAGGCATGTTAAACTCACAATAGGAACGCCAAATTTCACATTTGTATTTAACATCATATTTAATTGTTCATTTAACTGCAGCTGAGATTCAACCTGAATTTCCATCTTAAATATGTCAAGGCAGTATTTTGTCTATCCATTTACCATCTCAAAAACGTTAACATTTATTTTTCAGCTCAACATTTTTCCTATCTGCTATGATTTTTTTTTCTTACCTTTTGTCCACAGATGCATTTGGCAACGGCTTAAACTGTGAAATATAATTTTCGCCTTTTTAATAAGATGTGCTCCACATTTTCCATTGTGCCCTCCCCCCCTGCAGTTTTGCACAGAGTCAGACAAGCTTGACAGGCTTTTATGTAGGGCAGTGTCTGGACATGGAAAAGCCAAGAGCGTCTTCTTCAGCATGCCACATCCGGCCATGATGGAGACCCACTTGGGAAGCTTAGCTTGCCTCCAGCTTTAATTCCTGTCAGGGGTAAAAGGTAGCGAACAGGAGAGAGAAAACACAAAGTAAGAGCTTGAGGGAGGGAGGAATAGGAAAGACTCAAAGAAAGAGCGATTGCAGAAATACACTGGGTTATCACAGTATGACCAGTTGCTCTTTGGTCAATGAGGCAGCCCTCTACCTAAGCACTGAAATACCACAGAAGTCAAGCTGACACGATGTCCGTGATAAGAGCTTGAGTTTAAATGTCTCAAACAATGGGGCTTATTCTGATGGTTTGAAAGAACAGAAAACGTTCTGCTGTGTATGTTAGAGAGGTATTAGCAGTGTAACAAGATGTAACAAACATCATTTCATACTCATAGTCTGACAGAATTTAGATGATTAGTTTAAGGTTTCTGTGTAGATCATTCCCATTTTAATGTAATTGTGGCAAACACTGCAGTTTTTTTTTTTTTTACTTACATTGCCAATGGAATGTAACCCTGATGTCGCATCAGGGGGGTTGGGGGGTATGCTATACAAAGATCTTTTCATGATTCATAATATTAAATTGACTAGGAGTAAGTTATATGCATGTGATTTTTCTGGAAACCACTTCAGAATCAGAATCTTCAGTCTGACTAATTAAGACAAAATGAGAAAGGAAAGGCTGTATTATATGATTTGTAAAAGTCTGATAGTAAAAAGTATAAATATGGGCTTCTCTCTTCAAAAGAAAACACTTTGTATTCGTTGGTTTCTTATGCACGTCTAGTGAATGGGTTCTTCAATGGCTTCTTTATCTTATAGGCATGGAATTGCCTGCCTACTTGTTTGCTTTGACAATGACAATAGCTTATTTTTTGTGCCTGCTGGTGATGATAGCAGCAGCAAACCAACTTGTGAATTGATCAAACATCCCAGGGTTGTGATACGAGAGAGAAGCTGTTTGATTCAGTTGACCAATCAGAATAAAATATTCCAAGGACCCATGAAATGAAGTTACAGAATTGTTTTTTTTTTTTAAATAGAAAGAAAATAAAATCATGCAATATTCGACAGGCAATCTTGTTACCTGGATAAGGAAAGCAGTTTAGTATTTGTGAAAGGGGGTGTAGAGTGGGCTGTGTAAAAACCATGCCGTATTTATACAAATAAGAGAACACATTTTCTCTGTCTGAGAGCTAGATGACGCCTGGCGTCATTCAAATGTGTCATCTTCATTCCAAACCTTACATAAGAGCATTTTAAGGTTCCTCCATGAGTGGATGTCATTTTACTTTCTTTTTTTTTTTTTTTTTTCCCAAGAGTAACAAAATAGAATCTGGTTCAGAAAAACAGGTTGAAAGGGATTGTATGTAAGTTAGATGATGTATTTTCAATTACCACTCATTTTCTGCAACTGTTAGCATTTTTAAACAACAGGTTCATTTGTACATTCTGCAAACGTATAATAATCAGGCATTTGGGTTATGAAGTTGGTTTCCACAGACTGGCGCAGACATATTAATTTGTGTGGGCTGTTATTTTCTTCACTTCTTGTGAGTGAGCTTTCTGTCTTTTTGATTTCACCTCATTTCAGCCCGCAGGATCCTTTGTACTTCTTCTGTCTCATTCCCTCCCTCCTTTTTGTTCTCCTCTCAGTTTCTGTCTCCTGGTTGGAGAATAAGCTTTTAAGTTCTTTTGTTGGTGGTGTGTTTGTGAATGGTGCTGTGCGGAAACTCGGACAAGGAGCAGAACAAACGGCAATTGCTTCATCTCCCCTGGCTGAACTTCAACCCACTGTACTCTGTAACGATTACACACACACACAAGGGTATGGAACAGTCTATGTGTCTCACAATGCCTCCCAGAATTGATCAGCCATTACACAATTACACAAACAAACCTCATCAAGATGACAGTGATCAACCGCTCAACACAGACCTGTGAAAATCCAATTATCAATCACTCTCCCTGAGGGACCTTGTCTCTTCTTTTACTCTCGTTATCGTCTTTGTGGCATAAATTGTTCACTCGCAACACTGGCAAGATTGTTATAATCCTTCCAGCTGTTTCATGCATGTTATATAGCATAAATGTTCTCCACTGTGTGGCTTTTGAAATCCTGCAATAAGCATGGACAGTAGTTTTCAATAAGTCGTAAATTAAAATCCCATTTCCCCTGAGGAGCTTTTATTGAATAAGTTGCATAGTGGCAATGTGGGATCAGCGGCTTTCAATCAATTTTCAGCAGGCTTTGTTGTTTGTTGATAAATTCCCTGCTAAATGACAGATTAGGATTGCAAAAACGCTAGGATCTCAAAGATGAGCTGCTTGATTTTTTTTTTTTTTTTCACCAATAAGCAAATTGGATTTTCAGCCATGACAAAGCGTTTTCAAACTGTGCTCTCTCTAAGATCTCAATCTCTTGTAGTAACCCATAGCCTGGTGCAGTCTTGTATTTATCATCAAAATGGGATAAAAAAGGGTACAGTGTTATTTTGCAATAAGTAATTGTATTCAAAATTCTAATTCTGTTTAATTTTAATTTTGATTTATTTGTGCAAAATACTTTAGTGAGCACGACTGCTTGTCTTAGGAATCTGTCTCTTTGCAGGTCCAGGTGTGGAATGCAAATGTGTATTTACATGTGCTCTTCAATGGGTGATTGTTTTACACTTTATGATGTTTGCATACAGGATTTCTACTCAAAGTACACCTGTTACAATTTCATAGATTTTTTTTAAAAGGCTGTTATACTAAAAGTACGGTGTGCTTGTTCATGTGGCACTGCATCATCACTGTATTGAATTGCATGCAGTTGAAAAGTAATTAAAATGTATTTAGAAGATAAATATAAACATTAATTAAGCACTGATACTTTTCAGTGCTTTAGATCTTATCAGAGATTCAAAGTGACATAATTTTCAGTAACAATTATGAGAGATAATTCCACCAATTTAAAGGCAAAATATGGTATGGTAACAGAGTTGACGCAAGATATTGTAACGAAGCGGATATACACAGGAGTAGGTGGTAAATATTTATAGTGTTTATTTACAAGATGCAGAATCCAAAGGCTTAAAGGTGAGTAACACAAATGCAGACAATTGCTGAATCATAAAGAACTAAAGTAACACAGTCTTTCTCTTTGTAGGAGTTCAACGGATCTGTTGGAGTAGGACCGGATCACAACCACACCACATGGATACGAGGAGATCGTTGCGGGATCGCTGGAAGCGCTGGACATCACTGGAGGATTCAAGGGGATATCTACAGAGAGAGCAGGTAAGATCACAGGTGAGTATCATAGGAATGACAATGTCCGCTCCTGGCAAGTACAAGCTCGGACAATGACTGGATGGTGGTGTGGGCTTAAGTGTGGTGTGGTTTAGTGCTGATTGGGGTAGTGACAGGTGCTGGTGCTTAGAATTCAGGTGATTGTGATCTGAGTGAGGGTGGATGTATCTGTCAGATGTATCTGTGACAGATATATGGACACATTTTTCTAATTATTATTTTTTTTTTAATAATAATGTAATGTTGTAGAATTAAGTAAGTAACTATGTAGGGCTTTTACACATAAAATGAATAAAACGTTCAGCTATTTAGGTAACTTTTTTACATAAAATATGATGTTGTTATGGACTGTAACACCTTGTAAATCCAAACAATCTGTAAATATTAATAATAATAATAACAAACAAATTTTAATAATTAAAGAATATAACCATTTGAAGAAAAAAAACCCTGAAAAAATAATGATTTAGGACACCAAATGTACCCACAATTATAGAACCACCCATATATCTCTATGAAAGATTGTCTTTATTAAAGAGCAGAGTACAAATGCAGTAGGCAGAGTTTGGTTTCTTACAGAATATATACATTTAGAGTTAATGAGTTAATTCTGGGTAACACTTTATAATCAGTATATGCGAAGTATTAAAAAATCTTTAACAAACTATTAGTTATATACCATGGTCTTCACATTTGCTAATATGTTTATAGCCTATGTAAATATTGAGTTCTTGTAATTTACACAGTTAATACTGTATGATTAGGCCATAGAATTGTTAATTGCATATTAGAAGTGAATATTTCTCACTTTTAGTTCAGGTCACAGAAAATAAGGGAAAATGTAATCAAGTGCTGTAAAACAACCTTTAGCGAACATTAATTGCATTCATATTCAGAGTTCCTTAAATTTTTTACAAACACAGTTAGGACACACACAAATACATATTTAGTAAAATTTTTATGCTCTTTCAGTCACATAAGTGGTTGTTAACAAAACCATAATCTATAGTAGTATTGTATGCTTGTTGTAAAGTGTTACAACATTCTTTACAAGTGAAAGTCTGAAGTTAGTGCACTGACAGATGTCTTTGTCCGTTTCTTTTTGACATTTCATGTGGTTTGGTACATTTATAATGCATAAATTACTGTGCCTTTGTGACTCTTTTTTTTAGTTGTAAGTGTAATTTTGCACTTTTTATGCTGGTTTATGCAGAGTAAAAAAAAAAAGTAAAAGTAAGTGGCATGTGCACAAAATGAATGTAAATGTACAATTAATGTACTGCTGATACATGTTTAAAATTTTAAATGTTTGAATATTGGATTAAGTTGTGCAGGTTCCTAACAAATATATTGATTGACTAAATTAAGATGACATTTAATGAAAATGATCCAGTATTGACTGAATCTGCAGGATATTGCCATAAGCAGCCTGTGTAAAAGCTGTTGAAAATGTTGGTGTCGTCTGACAGCTCAGACATGCTGGAATGTGTTTGTGCCTCTTGAGCCTTCACCTCAGTCATTTGGCACCCCCTTTCCCCCATTCACGTCACAGGTACTCAAGGGATGTTTGAATGAAAAGGTTGGATGAGTCTCGTGCTGAGCATTCATTAGTAGGATTAAATTAAGAGACGGGGCGGCAATGAACTCTACCCACATTTCTGCTGCTCTGATAGGTGCTCTATCACATATGTCTTATTATTTTCTTTGATAAATGATTTGAAAATCTCATTCGGAGCTCAAAATTTTGTACGTTATTAGGAAAATAGGCTGAATAAAAAACGACTCTCTTTCTTACCCTCTGCATATTGTGTATGCTAATGTTAACGTGAGGTTGTTTGAAGGTGGTTGAAGGCCGGGAACAGCTCTCACTCTCTGCCTGCTGTAGTTGATCAGGCTGTTGATTTTACTGCTCTTGCCAGTTTATCAATAGACCCTCTATGTGTGTGTCTCACCATTTTTCTTTTATTTCCCATTAGGCAGTAAACAAGCCGTGGTAATCAATCAATAGGAATTGACCTTTTTCATTTCCACCACGTCACATAGCACACAGGACACTTTAAATACGGAGGAAATACTGATGCCCCACTCGCATGACACAAATAACATACAGTAGTGATGCTTAGAGGAATGCTAATGCTTTCTTCCCACACGTGAAGGTGGATGAATGGAAGGATGGGTACGTGGGAGGATTTCAGCAAAATGAGAGCGATGGATAGTTTCTTTTTTCCCCACAAACACACAACAAAGACAAACGGGGCTTACGATAGATAACCTATCACGTAGCGCAGAAAGTGTTTTATCTAAATTCAATTGTTCTCAGAAAACAGATTGAACACGTCAATATTTTTATAGTGACTTTAAAATGTTTCATCCATTATTTCAGTGACACTGTATAAGTGACTGCTGTAAAGGGTCAGCCAGCAAAAGCACCCTTACATTTTTAGTCATCCAATTTTATGTGCAGTAAAAATACTTCCTATATTGAAAATATTTTATATATTTTAAATTACATGACCAACAAACTAAATAATGAAGTGTGTTTGTGGCTTTCATAAGCTATATATAAATATATTGTACTGTGTGTGTGTGTGTATATATATATATATATATATGTGATTGTTTGTTTTGCTTTATAGTTTTCTTGTATTGTTCAACATGGTAAAGCACAAAACATTAGGCTAGTTTACAATATATAAATAAAAAATAGTTGTTTACAACACTGTTACTAGACATACTTGCATTTTCAACAAATCTTTTTATTGCCTAATATCTAGCCAATTCCATAACATTGCTTTGCTGATATATTTTAGGTCTGCACAATATAATAACAATGTTTAATGTTTAATAGACAAGTTTGTCAGTCGAGTAAGCGACAGTTCTGTCAAATGCCAAAGGTTCTCTGATGCTTTCCCCAGACTAATGGGCTATCCCTGTTGATGAGTTCAGCATCTGTTAGTACTCAGCAGATTGTTCAAATTCTCACAATTCCTCTTTCTCATGCACACATACACTTGATTTTTACACTACAGGCAAAGCCTGCAGCTGCACTCCAGTCCTGAGTAATCCTGTGCATTTTCATAGCCCCAGAGAGCATCAAAAATCAACTCCCACTCTCTTGCTCTCACTTTAATGCATGTTCATGTGTTGTTTTTATGAAGGCATTCGCCATTATGATTCAGCTGCCAAGTGTTAAGCCATTCTCTATTATCATATAAATAAGATCTTGCTATGTAAGAACAGAGATACACACATACCCAGTGAGCAATACAATTTCAGATAAATGCAACTAAATTCTGTATAAATGAAAGGGAATGTCTGGGGTTGCAGCAGTGGCAGATGTGATTGTCCATTTCCCTTTGATATTATTGGAACATTTATAAAACCTGTGCTTTTTGACAACCTGTTGTCGTAAATGTTTGATTTTATTGGTCAATTAGATTGTCAACTCAAAGTGTAGAAACATCTTTAATGTAGTCCAGAGAAGTGGGAAATTTCAGCAAAATTCATAGTAAAATTTGTCTGGATATGCAAGTCAACATGATGCATATTTATGGCTTTATTTTTTTGATAACAGCTATAGCATTGCTGAAACTGGGCAGCAGATTCAGTTCCCAAAATGTCCCAAAATTCAGTTTTTTTCCTGTGCTGATACATGAAGAATATGTTGTATTTTGCTTGACCCAAAAAACAATTGCTACACAAATGGCAGTGGAGTGACTCTGTGCTTCCTACAAGCACCATACATTACAAGTGTTTAAAGTTACATTTGGCATGTGAATGTACATTTTACTAGCTATGAGAGAAAATCTGAAATTACATGTTTTACCATATTCAGTTAGTATGCTTTAATGCATTTAATGATACATTTACTGCAAAAATAAATGAATAAATAAATGATTAATCAGTAATCCTCTCATTAAATTTCCTCTCACCTAGAACATCGGGTGCTTTGATTTTTCAGTGTTTCATACCTTCTGATTCCAGAAATCTGTACAGCCAGGGTAGTGGGGAGGGCGGGTAGTTCAGGAGAGTGAAGGCCTTCAGGACGCCCTCCCACCCCAGTCATGTTATTTTATTTATTTATTTTTTTGTGTTGGTTTGCGGCGCAGTTGCGCCTTTCCGGGAGGGGGAGGTAAAATTTCATGTCTGTCTAGCTTTGGTTACCCTTTCAGTTGAATCACTTTGACGTTACATATGGGAACTCGCCAGAGAGACCGATTTGCCTTTGAGCTTTTACTAAAGGCCAATGAA
>JAUCMU010000316.1:0-13852 GCA_032275025.1 Enteromius treurensis
AATAAAATAAAATAAAATAAAATAAAATAAAATAAAATAAAATAAAATAAAATAAAATAAAATAAAATAAAACATTTAATTTTATTTTAAATACATACATTATTAATAATAATTACCACAATTTTTCCACTTTACTTTGCATTTCTTAATCTAAAACTTAAGTAAAAATAAATAAAATTAAAAAAAGTTGACTGTCAGTAACATATAGGCTTTAAAGCCAACACATATGGGCAAAGATTCACAGATGTATATTTTAAGAGGTCACATCTTTTGAAAAACATCAATATTTATTAATCAATATTTCCTAGTTATGCCCATCTTTCTCCGGTTTAAGTGTGATTTGTGCCCCGTCTGACAGGTAAAGAGTGAAATGGCCATTGCAATGTGTGCTAAACGTGTGACCTTTGATTAAAATGTCAGGCTTGTTGCGTCCATTCCTAAAAAACAAAATGTTCTGAAGACATGTAATGTCTTAGATGAGGGTCCATCTGACAGCAGCTGCGTACAGACTGACCCGAGAGTAATAATGCCTGCTCAGATTGCAGCCTTCTGCTCCGGTTAGTGACTGTACACCTAATGCTATCTAACAAACAGATCTAAAACAAAGCAAACAAGCACATGTTTTTGTGATCCAACGCTGTTAGTGACCTTAACAGTCAGTCTCTTCTTTTCCCTCAAGGGAAGGAACTCGCAAACAAAAATGACATTTCCCCTGGTGACACTGGTGTTTGCGCTGATAGCCACCCATCGTCTCTTTAAATGTCTTACCACTTAACAAGATGCCTTACTAATTTGAGATGCAGCTTAAGTAGTATATGGCAGAGAGAGATGCATTTACACACATTAGTGCATCAGGTTTTGTTAGTATGTGCACTCAGAGATGTCCCTGTCCTCACATATCCTTTTACAAAAAATAAGCATTAGAATTAAATAGTAGATAATGTAGGTATACAACTGCAACTGAAATATAAAACTGTGCAAGTGGTTTTTGGATATTTTATGACAACAATCTTATATATTGTGCCTTTAGTGCACTAAAATAGATTTATATTATTAGTAAAAAAATAAATAAATAAATAAAGTACATACAATAATTTCTTTCTATTTTCAAAAAATACTTTACATGGTTTTTGGATATGGTACCTGTGGTAATTCTGTGTTTTACTGGACAAGAATGCACAACCAATTAAAAGTTTAGACACTACATATTTAACATTATTGGGTTAAAATATTCCAATGATCCAAGCTGTAAATAACAAATATATTATGTATGGAAATTATACATTCATGTATCATTAATAACACACACACACACAAGTTGTAAAAATGTATAATAATGAATTTAATAATTTTCATAAGCAGGCAGATCACTGTTTAAGATCCTTAAAAATACATAACATTTTACTAGTTGTGTACTTTGCACAATTAAACAGTCCAACAAACAGTATATTGATATATGATACTGTCACTCTTCTAGTTCAAGCACACTACAATACAATAGCACTACAACAAATTTTCAATAAGACCAAATAGTGTGACACAAGAGAATTATCCATTATAGTACAAAAAAAAAACCTCTACAGGCATGAGAGCTTTAGATTCACTCACAGTCACAGTTAGTTGTAATATTGTAGTTAAACAGGGCAGGTCAGGGAACAGCTCCTCACCTCAGAAGACATTTACCTGTGTTTAATCTGACCTCTTTCTCTGTCCTGCTGCTCTAAAAATACCTCACTGGCCATGAACAATAGGAGAGCAAAATACTTTGTGGTTAATGACCGCTTTGTCTCATTTTTAATGAAAGCAACGCACTTAAACTACCTTCATTTTATAACTGAAGAGCTCATTTATGCTATAAATTTAAATAAATTATGCCTGTGAGTGGGCGGATATTATAAACACACGTGCGCTTACACACAGACTCTCACATACACCCACATGTGCTTCTGCATATAAATGTCTCCCAGTTGAATGTTCCAAAGCACTCCAGATCCACGGACTAGAACTCTAATTCCTGCATTCAGGATTCCGATGCATTATCATTCCTCTGTGCCTCAAGTCTGCTCAGATTACAACAGCCTGCCAGGCTTCAGAGAGGGAATTAAGACGCCCAGTGTTGCGACAAACAGGAGAAGGTCATGCTGGTTAGTCCTGCCCACGCTGCTTCTCACTGCCAGGCTTGAGATGGGTGCTGCAGGAGAAAATAGTGTCCCGTCTCACAGCTGGACTGTCAACACAGGCTGAACGCTGACTGAGTTATTGGGAAACGCTGGCCCTCAACCTCTCCTCATGTCTGAGACCCATCAGCTGTTAAAATATACACTCTTCTCCTCTTCCAAATCAATTTCTTTCTTTCTCTTAACTTCTCTTTCCGTCTCTCTGATTGCATGACTCAAGCATCATAAGCAGGTACCCAAATAAAGTACTGTAGTGTGGTACAGTCATAGCATGCAATGGCAATACTGATATATACATATTGATAATATGATATATATGGAGTTCCCACATTTAGGTTTTCTATGTTTTTTCACAATAATAGGGTTAAGATTTTTAATAGTTGTGTTACAGAGATTGTTTTATAGATTCTAGCCACTTCTAGATTAGCATATGTGAAAAATAAAGAAATTAATCTAAAAAAATATTACGTTTCAAGTTGAATGACTTTCAGATATTAAATATTGTATGACTTTTAAAAATGTTTTTTTAAGGCTTATGATTTTAAGATATAATTTTTTCATTTAAATTTAATTAATATAAATATATACATTTTTTATGATCTTTTAAAATACAAAATCGTTTTCACTATATATAATAATAATAGTTATATTATTATTTTAAATATATTATTAATAATATTAATTTTTATTACTTTTTAAATTGTATTAATTTTACATTTTATTTTCAAGTCATGGAAACTAATATCTTTTTTAATCATAAATGTCTATAGTGAATATAATTTGGATTGATGATTATTAATTTTTGATAAGTAACTGATGATTATTAATTTTCTTTTTTCCCTACAGAAATTTCTGTAGAAATTTTTGCTTTTTAAAATCCCACAATATTACTGGATTTTACATGACCATGGGATCTCTCTATACAATTCAATTCATATTAATTCAAGTATTTACATAAATATGGTAATCATTCCATATGTAAATCCATGATATTCATTGTACCACGGCCATATAAAAAAACAGGCTAAATCCATAGTGTTTTATAATTATAGAATTACCATAAAATATAACATGACATGGTAAAATAAGTAAATAAGTAAAACCATAACTTATGTCAAAGTACCACGTATTACCATCAATGAACCATAGCACCAACACAGCAACTTCAAAATCTGAAACGCAATAACTAAAAAATGTCCAAATCCTGCTGTAATCCCAGCAAACAGCCTCTCAGCCACAGACAGACGGACAGATCAGAGATCAAAGGTTTCGCGGTTCATGATAATACTGATCAAACAACTCATCCTAACTCCCTCACCGACTCATGTCCGACAGAGATTTCAGTCTAGAAGCAGACAGCTAGTAATCTCCAATCTCTAATCTAATTTCTAATGGTTTAACAGTCAAATCCCTGGGGTCCGAAGCCCACAGTGTGTGAAAAACAGAATTCATCTGCTCACTTTCTTTTTAAAGCATTGCCAAGTAATGACACCTACAGTTGTTATATTTGAGGACCTATTGAGATAAACCTTCAGATATGCATTAATTTTCAATAATTCAACAACAGTCTAATACCAATTACTCTGGTTACACCACAAGCACATGTGTGATTAACTCAAACCACCAAACAAGGTCTCAACCCCAAAAATTAACACTACACACCATTTAATGTCAGAGTCCTGCTTTTAACTAACATGTATTGTTTAAAAAAAATAATAACTTCATGACATTACAAATTTGAAAAAACATCTATTGTTTAGAGAAATTCTATGGCTTTAGAAAATAAATTTTAACTTGCAGCTTAAAAATATTCACTAGATATTTATTTAAATTAGTAATAATTTCAGTACTTTTCATGAATTTTAGTGAATAGGGAAATTTTATTCATTAATTTATTTTATGAAAATAATATTTAAAATTAAAAGTATTATCTATAGTGTATTTAATTGTATTACTTTTTAAAATTATTATTAATTGTCATGTTTTTTTTACAACTTTTACATGAAATAATGGTTTTTGAATTGTTTAAAACTATTTTTCCAAACTTTTAAATAATGTAAAGTATGAACTCATTATTATTCAATACAGAAATCAGATTTGTAACAAATTAATTTACCTTTTTTTTTTTTTTTTTTTTTGAGTTTACATAGCCATACTTTCTCTCATATTACACTGGTCTCTTTATTTTTACATAAAACAATATTTTCAACTCAAACAACATGTATTTTATATTTATTTAGAACAACAATTTGGCAACTAGCCCCATAATGAGACAGATAATGCACAACCATTATCACAAAAAAAACAAACACTCCACTTCATGTTTGGGTCCTTATCACCTTATCCTTATTTTTCAATGTAATTACCAGTTGACTAAACATTATAATCACTTAAACACTCCAGAAACCCATTAGAATCAAATTCAAGAATGTGTAAAATGACATACACGAGTATCTAACGAAGCAGTGTGCTAGAATAATCGCATGCAGTCTGATTCATATATGTGGGTGGGAGACAGAAGCACAGCCTCTTGTGATTTTCTGTGTGCGTACCGTTCGCAGGTACTGTACAAGCCTTTGCAAGACTTCCTGTCACTCGGTGCGGTCAGCTATAAGAGAGAGGGGTGTCCCCGGCGATCACAATGACGCAATAAGCCTCCTGACACACAACAACAAACTGACCGTCTAAAAGTCAGACCCCATTAAATCAGTTGACAAAGGCTTTACGGATCTCCTGTCGTCTAGTCAGGACGGCGGGCAAAAAGGCAGCAGGCTTAAAGGAATTAAAAGCTTACGAATCACTAACACACAACAAAACATAGTCACTTTCATTCAAGCAAGTAAAACATGATGGAACTAACCGGTTAAACAGCAGAAGTCTTTAAAGTACTGTCAGACTGTTAAGTGACAAGCAGCAATTTACATTTAGATTGATAATATTATCACATTAAGCTGAAAGACATTAAAGTGGCGATATGTAGACACAAACACACAAGGAACGAAACTCACCGGTTTTCTTCTGCTGATGCTTGTAGTTGGAAAGCGCTGACCGGAATTCAGTCCGTTCATTCCAGCATGTTTGCATGTGTGTGTAACGAGTGTGTGTGTCCAAGTGGAGTTACCGTAGGCTGAGGGTTGATCCTGTGTTACCATTCACTGGCAGGTTGCCCCTCTCTCTCTCTCTTTAACTCTCCAATTCTCTCGCTTCTGTCATGTTATCACTCTCTCTTCCCCCTCCCTTCCCTTCATCCTCTCTCTCTCTCCGCTCTCAGGCTGTCAGAGCTGTGCTGCTCTACCATGTGTTAGCCCACGTACAACTGCAACACAATGTGCCCACACACACACACACACACACACACACACCTAGATCAGCTGTTGTTTCCCTGAGATGAACATGCTGACACATAATTTGCTAAATTACTCCTCTCCAAAATTAGTTTAAAAAAAACAGCTCAAAGGGTTCGCAAACACTCTTGGGTTTTCTATCTAGGGTTTTGTGTGTGATATAGAGAACAACCCCTGCTAAAACGGTAATATTTCGTCTGTTTCTCTCTATAGCTTTCTCACTTTCATGTCACAGTAATGATACGCAAACAACCAAGTTTCCATTCATGGCAGATGTTCAAACTAGGCTCATTTTATGTAAAGAAAAATCACTTAAATATATATTTTGCACAGTTTAAACATATAATATTTGTTCGCAATATGACTTCCAGTACTCATCTTGTGGACAGTTCAAGGAAGAAAAATCTCACACAACCTTATATTTAAGGAGCTGTATCTAGGGACCGGAATATCACAGATCGCCATAGCAACCACCAGAACAACTTAGCAACTACATAGAAACACTGTGAACACAATAGTAACAAGAAAATCAAGAAATATCTGGGATTCAGGATGCCATAAAGCAAATTTGAGGTACTCAGCTAAAAACAGTCAGAACACCTTAACAACCGCATAGCAACACCCTGACAACCACCAAACTATGTTGCTATGTAATTAATGTTTTTAAACTCATTGCTTTGCAGTTACTAGGATGTTCTAAGTGGTGTTAGGGTGTTGCTAAAGGAAACACTTAGAACATCCTAGTCCTGGCATCCAAGTAATATGCCTAAAATAGTGAAAACACCTTAGCAACTGCATAACAACAACCCTGGAAACCACCCAACTATGTTGCTACATGATTGCATGTGTTCTGATTGTTCTGTGCAGTGTTATACGTGGTTGCTAGGGTGTTGCTATGAAGTTGCAGAAACAACCATGTGTATTGCCCTAGTAACTGCACATTAATGTGCATAAACAGTCATAACAAATGCATAGCAACATCCAGGTAACCATTAAACAATGTTGATACGTCATGACTGTTTTAAGCACATTGCAATAGTGATATCAGAATGTTCTAAGTGGTTGCTAGGGTGTTGCTAAAGCAATCACTTAGTCCTGACATCCTAGCAATGTGAAAAAATCTAAAAACAGTCAAACAACCTTAGCAACTGCATAGCAACACCCTGGGAACCACCCAACTATCTTCCTAAGTAACTGCTAGTGTGTTCTGATTGTTCTATGCAGTTAATAGTATGTTTTATGTGATTGCTAAAGTGTTACTATGCGGTTACTAAATGTGAACGCAACCAATCAGAACATCATCGTAACTGCATAGCCATGTGCTTACAACAGTCAGAACACACAAGCAGCTGCATAGCAACACTCTGACAACCCCCAACTGGTAGGTTGCAATGTGGTGACTGTTTTAAGCACATTGCAGTGCAGTTATTAGGATGTTTAGGTGTCGAGTGCAAAACTGCTTTTATGCGGTTGCTGTGTGCAAATAAAAAACCACTCAGAACATCCTAGTCCTGACATCCTAGCAATGTGCCTAAAAAGTCACCTTAGCAACTGCATAGCAACACCCTAGAAACCCCATACGCATTGCAATGCGGTTACTAGGATGTTCTAAGTGGTTGCCAGGGTGTTGCTACATCAATCATTTTAAACATCCAATAAATGTGTCAAAACTCCCTAACAACGGAATAGCAACATCCTGGCAACCACCCAACTATCTTACTACACAATTGCTATACAGTAACCACATACTGTAACAATGTTCTTAAAGGGTTAACACACACAAAAATGAAAATTCTATCATTAATTGCTCACCCTCATATTGTTCCAAACCCATAAGACATTCATCTTCGGAACACAAATTAAGATATTTTTTATGATATCAGAGAGCTATATGTCCCTCCATAGACAGCAACACAACTGGTGATGATCCAGTTCCAGAAACATAGCAAAAACATTGGTAAAACAGTCCATATGACATCAGTAGCTTAACTTCACTTTTACAATTATTTTAATTTGTGTTCTGAAGCTGAACGAAGGTCTTATAGGTTTGGAACGACATGAGGGTGAAAGTTACTAGTATGTTCTATATGGTTGCCAGGGTGTTGCTATTCAGTTGCTAAGTGCGAAAGCAACCTCATAGAACACAGTAATCGCGTAACAATGTGCTTCAGAACACAACAACTGCATAGAAACCCCTTGACGCCCACCAACTATGTTGCTATGTGGCAACTGTTTTTAAGCTCATTCTTATGCAGTTACTAGGATATTCTAAGTTGTTGCTAGGGTGTTATGACTGTTTTTATGTACATTATTGATGTGCTAGGACTAGGATGTTATAAGTGATTGTTTAACAGCATCCTACCAACCATCTAAGAACGTCTTAGTAACTGCACAGCAGTGTGCTTAAAAACTGTCCCTGTGTGGCAACATAGTTGGGTAGTTAACATGGTGTTGATGTGTGGTTGCTAAAGTGTTCTGAGTGTTTCAGCACATTGCTGTGGACTTGCTAGGGGTTGCTAAGGTGACATATTTCAGTCCCTAGATTCACTGTTTTTGTTGCCTATTTACTCTAGGCAGACTATGAAAATCCCCAATACCATTCTCATTGTAATTAACTTGATGAGCTCAGAACTCATTATTTTTATATTGTTCTGCTCCCCAGGCAGGAATCCTGTTTCTCATTATTACCCTGATTAATCAAATCATACATTGCAGTTCACGTGTGTTCATTTATGCGACATTTGGGAAATTAAACGAAATAACCCTTGATGATCAAAAGATAGCTAATGCACTGTTCATCTGACCCCATGGATTTATTGATCAGATGTAATTCCTAATGTCTGTTGTGTGCTAGATTTTGTGATCTGCTGTGTTGTACGGCACGTGCTTTCACTCTACATTCACGAATCAGCAGCCTGGAGCTTGTACAAAAGTGTCCATGGCAACGGGCTGAACCCATGCCAAGTTATTTGGTCCTAGTGTGCTAAAGATAGATGCACAGCACATAGGAAAGTCTGCACTGCGTGAGATTCCTAAACCATCAGCACCTGTACCTCTTACTGTAAAAACACTACATTACCAAGATGCCTAAAGGAGGAATCTGCATTATAGAGGAGATCTCATCCTACTGATAACCTCTGGTATAGTGATAGTAACTGAATATAATTTCTATGGTACTGTTATATGTAGAATGAGACCTATTGAATACCAAAGTAATTAACCACGGTATCTAAAATGGTACTCCAAGGTACTTTGTGTTAGCCATTTATACAAAAAAGTGCTGTGGATTGTACCATGGTGGAGTGATGGTAATACTACGGTATTTTGAAAGACACCATGGTATTTCCAAGAACATCATGATACTAGCATGGTGCATGTCTTAAATGCCACTGTATTAGCACAGTACCATGTCTTAAGAAAAAAAAACAAAAAGATAGTCCTAGATACTTTAAAGAATACCATGGTATTACCTCGCTAACCTGATTTTGCCATCTTTGTTGACCCTGGGACAACAATGTGATTAACCAATCAGATTTAAAGAAACAGTTTACAGTTTGTTTACATGGTACACAATAATTACACCGTGGTATTCAAAATGATACTTCTAGGTACCTGGCGTTAGCCATGTTTGCAAAAAGTACTGTATAGGTAGTGACAGTGCAGGATGGTAATACTACACTCTAAAAATGCTGGGTTAAATATAACCCAGTCCTGGGTAAAATATGCACAAACCCAGCAAGAATTTGGGTTGTTTTGAACCAGCGGTGGGGTTACTGCCCAGAAGTATGCCTAAAAATAGTCAAAACACCTGAACACCACTGAATAGCAAGACCCTGGTAGTACTCAACATTGAACTATCTTACTGCACAATTACTAGACTGTCCTGATTGTTCTATGCAGTTACAAGTATGTTCTATATGGTTGCCAGGGTGTTGCTATTCAGTTGCTAAGTGCGAAAGCAACCACATAGAACACAGTAATCGCCTATCAATGTGCTTCAGAACACAACAACTGCATAGAAACCCCTTGACAGCCACCAACTATGTTGCTATGTGGTGACTGTTTTTAAGCTCATTCTTATGCAGTTACTAGGATGTTCTAAGTTGTTGCTAGGGTGTTTGAAGCACATTATTGGTGTGCTAGGACTAGGATGTTATAAGTGATTGCTTTAGCAACACCCAGTGTGCTTAAAAACTGTCAGTAACATAATTGGGTAATTAACATAGTGTTGCCGTGTGGTTGATCAAGTGTTTTAGCTACACTTAAAACTCTAAAATACTACAATCTAAAAATGCTGGGTAAAATATGCACAAACCCAGAAATTAAGTTGTTTTGACCGAGCAGTTTGGTTACTGCCCAGAAGGTTAGGTTAAAAATTTAACCCAGTTGTTGATTGAAAACAACCCAATCGCTGGGTTTGTCCATATTCGTACCCAGTACTGGGTTGTATTTAACACAGCATTTTTAGATTGTGTTGTACTTTGAAATACCCCATGCTACTTCCAAGAATACCAGTGTGTGGTGTGTATCCCCTTATTGCATGTGTGACATCCTCTCTAAAAACCATAATACTATTGTATAGAATATCGATTTACAAAAAATCTTTTTAGTAATGCACTCTCTCTCTCTCTTTCTCTCTCTCTCACACACACACACACACACATCAAGGGGACAGCTTGCAGGGTGAACACAGAAAACTGGGACATTACTGCAGGCTACGCCTCATACAACACCCTCGCAGCTTGCTACATTCCTGCTGGCCCTCTAATGAACGGAAACCCAGGGCGGATCTGTCACCAGAACGCTGTCCTGCGCAGCCTGGAAATGGTGGAGCCAAGCTGCCTACACACAGTCTGTCATATAGGGGAGGAGAGCAGAAGAAATCAAAACATGCAAAATAAAACTACCTCCATTTGAACAGCTGTGAGAAACACAGACCTTTGACGAATCTGTCAGTTCCTGATGCAGTTGTGATGTTGAGAATTCAATTCGTCTGGACCCGCTGGATGACAGCTTGACGCCTTTGAAGCACCAGTCAATGTTTGTTTGTTGGCACAGATAAATAGCCTCTCTTTCACAACCCTGCAGGAGAGCGATAGAGAGGAGAAGGGAAAAAGAGGAAGAGAGGATCAGTAAATTCTTTTGTGAATGGCATAGTTAGATAGATAGATAGATAGATAGATAGATAGATAGATAGATCTATCTAAGTCTGCAGTGGCCTCATTCTTATTGCGGTGACTGGTAAAAGTGAAGTGGCTTCATCTAATCCATTAGAGCATCTTTCCCTCATCAGCGAGAAAAAAAGGCTGTCAGAGCACTGGAGTGACTCTGATCTCCCACCCACGACCCACAAACAACCCACAATGCTCTCCTGATCTCACTGGCCTGTCAAGCTCACTGGGGAGCACATTTCAATGGTACTTTGAGTTAATTATTTACATTTTAAATAACCACTTTCTATTTGAACACATTTAAAAATGTTTTTTACTCCTATTTATTCAAAGCAAATTTTCAGTATCATTACTCCAGTCCTCAGTGTCACACGTTTCTTCAGAAATCATTCTAAAAAGTTGATCTGGTGCTCGGAAAACTTTTCTTATTTTGGTGCATTTACAGTATTTGAAACAGAAACACTAAGTATTATACATGAACACTGAGCATGCATTTTCCATTCAAAAACAGTAGTTTGTAGATTTCACTGTGCATGAAATTACTCTATAATTCTTATGGGAGATCTGCTTACAGTCAGAGCTTGAGCTGGTCTAAGTGTGTTTATAGCATGAAACTGTTGTGCTGGAACACTTGAATCCATGCATGTGGGTGTTAAAGAGAATGAGCAGAAGACATAGTTAACCTTTACTTTTAGCTTTGCATGAGAACCAACAAAACAGCTGATGATGATGAAAACTTCAGTTTGCAGTAGACATTCAGAATAATCTATATAGCCTATACACCATGTTCTGTTAATCAATCTATCTGTGCCTTATTTTAAATGCGTTCAGGCTGAAAATGACCTGAGACCTATTTAGTAGGCCTACCTTTTTGAGTATATTTAGTATATCTAGCCGTTTTTGATACAGGTAGGCTACTGTTGCCATGGCAGCTAGAAAACCCTGCAGTGAGAGCAGAACAAACCTTTCATTTCTATGCTCTAACAGAAATAACAGGAGTTTGAGCAAAACGCGAATGGTGAATGAATGGTGCTGGCTCTGAAAAACCTGCTGTGTGGTTGCTGTGGATGGGGGCCAGGTATGACCGGGATTCGATTCCAGAAAGAATTGATTCATCGATTCTGTGTAATGACTCGACTCCACTCAAAGAACATATCTGAGCATAACGTTACTTAAACTTTACAAATCCCAGAAGAACTTGTAACAAATGTGTGTATGTGTAATTGCAAGTCTTTAAAAAGTCTATCAATAAAGTATCTGAAAAAAATCTACCCTGAACAATACATTGAATTACATTAAATAAAGACAAAATAAATCAAGCTAATAAAACAATAACTAACATATGGTCTAATGCCATTTCTCAAGTCAAGTGAATGAATCATTTTATAACAGGCATCCAATACTAAAGGGGATTAACCAATGACATTTGAGATTACAACTAAACCAGCAAGCCCCGCCCCACGACTGACAAAAAGTGTTCGCGCGAGCAGATGACTTTTTATGCGCGCACGCGCATAGACATATATAGAGTAGACCCCACATTGGCTGCTGGAAACGAGAAATGGGGCCGCCGTCTTAGACCAGTCACCCGCTCCACTCAGTGTAATCTGCTTAGCAGGTGTAATGAGCTGTCAACGCATTTTATTAATCATATCTCATGGAATACCGAACGGATTTTCACGCGTTTTTTTTTTTGCTGCAAAGGTCATAATTGTAGCTGCATGGTTTGGCGTATCTTAATATTAATATTGAGCTTAATAGTAATATAATAAATACCTCCGTTCCTCTCTATATATGTCTATGCGCGCGAGTGCTTGTATTGCGCGGCGCGCAGATGACATGTCACGCGCATGCGAAAGTTTGAAATGAGCTCGCGGGCTCCCGTTTCCTTTCTTCCTCTCGCGGATATGATTTACCGCGCACATCAGTGGTGAGCGCGCTTATTAATGGCCCAGATCGACCCCCTCTCCGGTTCTACACGAGAATGAACCAATTGACATGAAATGAAAACGGCGATGTTTGCAGGTATGTACAACTCACAACATAACAAATTGTAAAAAAGCAAACATAAACTCACAACACAGAGCAATTTAAAAAACAAACACAACATAAGCTCACAGGACAACGGAAATGCTCCCACTAAGTTTTTTTGCGAGGTACTTTCGGGCGCTGCAGGCTGTGTTGGTAGTAAAACTTAGTTTTTAGGACCCACAAAATGGACAACGCATCGCGAACTGAAATAACGTCAGGGTGGTCTTAATGGTTTATGCTTTATGGTTTTAATGTCAGCGTTAAAACTATCAAAACAAGTCCAGACTGCCCGCGAATACTCGTGACAGGCGCCACAGTAGCCGTTTCTGCAGACCAACTGCCCCCTTGTGGTCGGGAGCATTTCCGTTGTGTTGTGGCTTAATGTCATCAGTGTTGCCAGATTGGGCGGTTTTCAATTTGTTTGTGCAGGAAAATATTGGCTTTGGCGGGTGGACAAAATTTGGGCGGGTTTGGGGTCTTTTTGGCGGTTTAAACTTATGAATTGTATAGACTAATTAGTTTACATTCAAGCGCAAGTGAGCATACCGCATCCAATCAGTCATCACAACCAGTGCCAGCCCATCCAACAGGCAATACAGGCGGTCGCCTAGGGCCCCGTCTAGCTTATGGGGCCCTGCAATTATCCGTGCAATTTATGTTTTCCGTTTTTACTTTCGTATCGTGCAGCGCGAGTGCACTTGTGAAACTCTAAGCGCGCTCGCAATGCACAGATACCACTTAACACAATACAATTCACAACGACGGTAAGAAAAATACCCCACCATATTTTATTAAAAGAATAGCTCTGTATAATTCATACATGACAAATAGCTGAAAATGATAATAATTACAAAAACAACATTATAAATAAAAGCGGAAAAAGATTAGAAACATACACAGCAGCCAAAGCACCACACTCTGTTTAGCATAACACCTGCAGCATTGACTTGGTTGATATCGCATCATAGCTGTGTGGGCGGAGTCGGCGCCTCATTGGAAAAGCATCGTGTTGACCCAGAGCAGTGTACATAAAATAATTTCTGACGTTCAACGGAACACGGTATGTCACAAACTGAGTCATATTGGGTCGGACTGTCCGTATGGTATCTGTGACTGACCAAATACGACC
>JAUCMU010000317.1:0-13851 GCA_032275025.1 Enteromius treurensis
AGGAGCACACGAGGGAGACTGAATAAAAACAAAAACACAGATCACGACAGACATGGAATGCCTGGGGGGGCGTGACAATGTGACTCTTCAATTATCCTGTTCATAACAGTTTATGGGACTTGCTTTAATTCTGGATCACAAGTTGTTTAAGGTTCAATTCTCACTATTAACAAACAATTCACTACAACTTTTTCCTCAATAAACACTAATTTGCTGCTCAATAATATTAGGTAGTTGTTACGGTTAGGTATTGTGTTAGATTAGGGATGTAGAACATCGTCCAGAATATGTGCTTTATAATAACAAATACCCAATATGGTAATAATAGACATGCTAATAAATACATAGTAGAGAGATACTATTATTTTTAAGTACAGTGTTACAAAATTCCGTGGGCTATTTTTTTTATGAATGAATAATTTATATCATTCTTGTGACAGTAAAGAGTAACTGTAT
The DNA here is from genome assembly GCA_032275025.1 of Enteromius treurensis. Taxonomy (NCBI): domain Eukaryota; kingdom Metazoa; phylum Chordata; class Actinopteri; order Cypriniformes; family Cyprinidae; genus Enteromius; species Enteromius treurensis. Next base: position 457 of record JAUCMU010000317.1, read on the forward strand.
AGTGACAATAACCAGAAGGTTTTATGACAGCTGACACAACAGTATTTAGTAAATGAGCTATTCATTTGAGGTGCAAACTGATCTGTCGAGTCTTAAATAAATGAGAGTGGCTTTGAAATAAATGAAAAGAAGAGTGTATGTAGAGTCAGTGAAGATATTTGTTGTTCCATCAGCCAGCTTATCTGCTTCAATGAGACCTTTCAGCTCAGTTTGTTGTGCTATTTTATTTTCTGTTGAGGTGTAAAGGGCAGTTTTCAATGACGGAAAAGGTTTCAGTAGGTGGACTGTCTATTTTGAGTTCTTAACCTTTTTCCAAGTCATTGAGTGATTAAGATGTATATCTGTGTGCTGAACTCCTACTCTGTGTTTTTAAAATTATCTTTTCTTTAATGCTAATATATTCTGAAACTGCTGTTCGTCTGTTTGGTTTTAAAGGGGTCATGTAGTGAATATACAGTACACACATAAATTCACTTATTTGATCTTGTGAAATCAATAAATGAATAAATGCATACATACATTGGGGTGATATGAAAGTTAATATCTGGAAGTCCAGTGGGTCTACTTGTCTCAGGGTCACTGCAAATCAATGCAAAGCTGTTCTGAGTAATCATCCTTATCCAGTGATGATACATTTTTGTCCTGATGGGAGTGAACAAATATCATCCATAGGGCAAGAGGGGTCACTGAGCAGTTTGATGAGTATGAAAATGAAGTGACTAACATGTTAAACTGCCCCTTAACCACCATCAAGAGTTTAGATCAAACACACCTGACAAATCGTTTTCTGGAATACGTGAAAATTACAGGTGGTCATGGAGTTGGGCTTGTAACCCAAAGGTTGCGTGCTTGAGTACCAGGTCCAGCAGGGATTGTAGTTGGTGGGAGTGAATAACCAACGCTCTCTCCACCTTTAATACCATAACTGAGGTGAGAATTCCTAAGTTGCCAATCCCTTCAAGACAACCAATGATTTCTTGGAACAGGGGTGCCCATTCAGTTCTGGTGAACTACCTTTCTCCAGAGTTCAGTTCCAACCTTCAACACACCTGCCTGTCAGGTTTGAGAACCATTGATTTAGTGTTTCTGAAAATCTAGTGTAGGTTTATTCAATTAGGGTTGGAAGTGAACTTACTAGGAACCTTCAGGAACAGGAGTATGAGTTTTTTTACAGGTCATAGGATGTGGTTTCATACATCATATTTAATGTACGGTATATGTCTTCCGCGTTCTTTCACAAAAGCGCATTCCCCTTAGAAATATTGTGTTCAGATGTAAAACATTTTTGTTTCTCTTGGGAATGCTAAAGTTTTAAAACATATATCTTCTTCACAGCTTATTTAACTTATCATCACCATTCGGAGCCTCTGTAATATTGAACGGATGTGGAGGATTAGTGAGCAAACAATATAGCTCAGGCAGATCGAAACTGTCAGGGTGTATGCATGAAGCACAAGGCGAAGACTCAGCGTTGCAATGATGCATAAATTTGACTTGAACTTAGAAGAAAAAAGAACCATACATACACATCAAAGTAACGTTAAGACATTGACATTAACATAGTAACCTTGCTGATCGACAGACAGGACTAACACAACGGGCTTTTAAACACAAGGGATAACTAATGACAGGTGAGGAGCACAGGTGGGACTAAACTAGAACAGGAACAGGACCATATGGACAAACAGGAAATACTAAAGCGAAACCAAAACTAACTAGTGACATATAACAAAGAGACGAGGGCGTAAAAATAGGTCTGCTTTTCTAAGACAATATCGGTAAAATTTCATGAATTTGAGAAACTTGGCAGAAACTCATGACTAGTTTTCCGCTGTTCGAATTCCTAGCCATTTTCGTCCCTTTTTAATCATCCCAAGATGGTTTGTTCTGCCCAGAGCCCGAAAAAGCAAAGTCCCTCCATAATTATAAAATGGCTTCGACTTCAGAGTTTAATTCCACAAAATCAAACAGGCCTTAAAAATTTCACAACAAATCACCTCAGAAATAGTCAAATGGAATGTCGTACACACTCCTACATGCTTCTGTTGAAGTTTTTAAAGGGATCCCATTAATGTTAAATCAAGTACATTTCATTTAAAGCTCCCAACAACATGCCAATGAGATCCTCTTGTAAAGTGCTAGATCTGTCTGTCTGGATTTCTGTACTCCTCTCTTTCCTGCCCGTCTCTTGCGCACAATTCTCACCGCTTGCCTGTCCATCAAGCATTCAGCCAGCCATCCATCTATTCATCTTTCTATCCATCAAATTCGGTAACTGCCGATATTTATTTCTATATGGGCGCTTTTCTGTTGATTTCTGTGTAGGCAGCTGTCTAGACACCTGCCTGCCATTTTTGGATCAGTTTCCTCTATTCTTTAAACATCTAAAAGCTGTGAGTAACATTTCTTTGTGGGATTTTTTTTCTGCCTGAATAGGGATGCATACACATTTTGAGAATTGCTTTTTTTTTGCTTGTTTGTTTGTTTGTTTGTTTGTTTTTTATTAAAAAAAAAAAAAAAGCTCAGTGTAGTTTCCAGTCTCCAGTTTTGAAGCTATATTCTAAAGGTTCAGGACAGCAAAGGTCATATTTTCCAAGTATTAAAAGGCCTGTCTTTAATTAGGGCCTCATAAATGTCAGCTCACTTTTTTTCTCAAGTGCCTCTCTGCACAAACACAGATCCATGGTCTGGGTGGCTTTAATTTCTAGAGGTTACTTCCCCTCTCTCCGGGCGAGGCGGTCTATAAACGATTCCGTGCCATGTGAAGAATGAAGCATTTAAGTTGCCATTTGTGGGGTTGTCCTCATTACTGAGCATCACATCTGTGAGTTTAGTCAGATGGCTTGGTGCGTTGGAGCTTAGTCACTTTGCTAAAGTTCTAATTGGCAAACAGCAGAATGAGGAGCTTTTTGCAGGTGTATTATGACTCTTTAATTAAGATATCCAATAAGTCCTTCCTCTTTTGGCACCGTTTTGAACACAAATGGGCAATTTAGAATCATTTGTAGCAATTGTAAATCCACAACATTGATTGACGTGATATTATAGAGATATAATTAGCCCTGAGTTTTCTTTGTGTAAAAACTAAGCATTTGCTATCTTAATTCATTTCAGTCTGTGTAAGTAGCATTTGCAATAGTACGTGGTGGTTCATGACATGCATTACTTTTTGCAACTAATTTTCATGTGATGAGAAAAAACAACAACACGAGAACAAGGTGTCATACTGTCAACCTTTCTTTTCCTTTGTTTCTCAGTTTGGCATTTGTAATTCAAAAAAAAAAAAAAAAAAAAAAAAAGACTTGCTTACTGAATTAGTTAACTTAATTGATTTTGAAGATCATTTGCTCTAATGAAAAAAAAATAAATAAAAAATTGGTAATTGCTTTATATATAAATATATAAATTATATACTCTTCAGAGGTTTGGGGTCTTTTTCTTTTTTTTTTTTTTTTCTTTTTTTTAAATGTCCTCATTACACGTTACATGTGAGACTGTCTTCCAACAAAAAGTGCTCCTATAGTTTGTTTGGGAAAGTACCTTATTACGACCTATATTTACATTTTAAAGGTAAGCACCCCCTAGCGGGTGTAAAAATAATGCCAGTGTCGTGTTGTGTCTGTTGTCATGAAATGACTGTCATTACCAATCAAAATGCATGTTTTGTTTAAATGCAGTATGTGGATTTTCCAGACTGATCTCACGGTAATTAAAACCTATTTTAGTAGGTGTAATTCATATGAATGACCACACGTAATCACACCCCTAAACCTACCTGTTACAAAAGAATGCAATTTTTTTTTTTTGTTTCACTAGCACATGCGTTCTCTGAGTTCGAACCCACGATTACATGATCACATCTCATCTTATAACGCATCATTCTACAACCTGAACTACAATTAAACCCTAAGTCATGTGGGAGATAAAATAGTACAGAACATTGATATGCAAATGTCCTGTTGCCGATAGGGGCACAAGTGCAGTATACGCTCTCATGGGTCGTATTTTGATGCTATGTACAAACGACCTATGCGGGCATATTGGTTGGAGGACATGTTGCACATTACAATGCATAATTACATGTACCCTAAGCCAAACCTGGATCTTAACCCTAACAATATAAGTACCTGTAGTTAATTAATATTACTCAGTACTTAAATGTATAATTACACTGTAATCTTACAATAAAGTGTCTCCAAAAAACATATTTAGCAAAGATGCTAGGTGACCCCTGGTCTAAGCGTTTGTTCAAATTCTTAACGCAACCTCCATGCAACTTCAGTATATCTAAGTACCTGGTATTATGAGTCTAAATTGTGAGATGTAACAGCCCTCTCTGTCTTATTTTCAGATTTTGCTAGAGCCGTTGCCGGGAGACCTGTGTCATACGCTGCAGTGCTGCGGATGAAAGCAGACAGTTCCTCATCCTCCTCGCTCAACTCCAGGATGAGGTTAAGGAACAACCATGGAGTGGGATCTTCTAGCCAGGACTGGCCTCCGTTCTCCAGACACAGATACTCAGCCCTCAGCTCACAGGAGGACTACAGGAGCGAAGGTGAGAATGAGGCTGAATCACACAATCCCATGCCAATTCACAGAAGCATGCTGAGCAAACTCACTTTCACAGATCTGTGTTTTCATTATACTGGAGCAAAGAAGTTTTACTTGTTTTACTTCTAACTAACTTTTAGAGAAGTTTGACCTCACAGGGAGTGGCTCAAAAAACAAGTTGACTTATTTATTTATTTATTTTTTGGTGCTTTGGACCACGGTTCAATCATGAGGCAATGCTTCACACTTCATTAGCTCTGTTTGACTAGCTCTAGACTAGATTGTAATAGTCATCTTCCATATCGTGTTGCAAAGACAGTCAACAGAATGAATGTGTTTGCACTTTGCAAAGTCAACACTTTCAAGACTATCTTGGTCCAACAGTTTTCCCAGTTAGGTTTTGATGGTCCACTAGCTAGACCTGCCCCAGATCTGCACTAACCAGTATTTTTTGGGGGCCTAACAAACAAGGACTGTGTGTTGGAGTCTTGTACAACATTGAAAGCGACCTAGACATCTCACCCATGAATCATGTCTCTATTCAGTTAACATGGACCCCATCCAATCGGAAATTGAACAGGGATCAAATTCCCAGCCTTCTGTCAGCCTGACAACTGATGGATGCTGTTGTCACTGGGAGAAACATATATTTCACAAGAGAATGAGACAGCTGCATTATAAAAGAGACCTTTACAAATAAAATAAGTTCTGTCCAGGTTCCTGTTGGTTCAGTGGTTCATATCAATCTATTTGTTGTTACAAATAATTCTGGATCTTAAACTTTTTAGGTTATTTGAAGGAAATTTGTTTTGATACAGGACCTCTTAAGCAAACAGTTCAGGTAAAGCCAGAATAAAGTGGTTTTTCGGCTATTTTTACATGGTTTGTATTTGATTAAAGAGTATCACTAGCTACAGTACAGTATGTCTCACAAAGCCAGTGTTCTGACTTGCAAGTCCATGTCTGTGTTTTCATGTTATTTGGAAATGGGTAAGTCTAAAATGGGCAATAGATTGGAAGAGAAAATTATGCATTTAAAATACAAAGAAAGCAATATCTGTTAATGGTTGTATAGAAAACATAAAAAATGAATGAGAATGTGGGTAGACTAAACAAGCCTGTTGAAAAAGCATGTGAAAGTCAAACGAGTTGAATCTGGTAGATTACCTTGGCTTAGCAGGTGGAGATCACATTTAAGCTGAGTAACCTTGAATTTATGCAAGTATGTATTAATTTATTTACTTTTTATCATTTTGTATTGCTTTTAGCCAATACATTCACCAATTCAAGAGGTTATCAAGATTATGTAGTACTTGGTTAACAGGAAGCGTTCGTGGTTCAGTGGGAACAGATGAATAAGTCTGATTGGGTCAGAACGGGGTCACAGGAAATGTCTCGTTGAGATGATGCAGTCAGTACCACCAACTTCTCCGGATCACCGCTCTCCATCGGTTTAGGGGTCATTCAGGAGACGACAGGGGAGCCAGAACAGAGCCGTCACATAAATGAGGTGCGCGCCACTTCCTTTGCCACACCGTAAGAACAGAGTAATTGTCAGTGAGATGTGTCCTCTCTGTGTAACCCACGCTCTTCAGGTTGCTGTGGAATTGTAATGCAGAAGAGCTCATGGGGGGTACGCAGGGCTGCTGTTCTCCCAGTGAGGCTGACAGATCACAGAGCGCCTCTGAGATGACTGATTTCTGTGACATTATCAAGCTGCTAAATCATAAAACACTCAACATCGCCCCATACTGAGACTACAAGCTGCCTCCAACAAGCTGCACAGCACCGCAGACAGATAGATACAACATCCTCTTCACATACACTACAGTGATTCTCAGCTGGTACTGTTTAAAACTCACTGTTGTTGTTCACTGAGTAAATTTGCAGATGCTAATAAACAGCTTAGCGTGATCTCACAGCTGATACAAAAGCGGCCTCGCAAAAGTTTTAGAGATGAATATTACATAAATGGTAAAAATTTCATAAAAGTGTGTGGGCAGCAGTAATTATTCCCTTCCTACATCTAGCGCACTGTTCTCTCTCGCATATGGAGTGCATAATAAATAACAGCCTACTGTAGAGTACTGTATATACCTGCATTTTATTGTGTGTGTAGTAAGTAGATGTACTTTTGTGCTGTTAGATAGCTTTTAGATCTCTGTACTACATTTGTGACTGCAGACGGCTGAAAATAACTCCGCTGTAAATTAAGAAATGGCTTGTGATAATAATAAATTGTGGTTAATCGTGGTTAAGGGGGTTTGAAAGTCGTGTTGAATGACTTGTTTGTAAATCTGCCTGAATACAAAATGTGGAGTTGGGTTCTGTCAAAATAAACTTACTAAATCAGTCTACAACATGGAAAACATTCTAGACTCAAAGCAGTTTGAGTTAAAATTCCACTTACTGAATTTGGAAAAGCAGTTATTTAGCTTGAGCCTTTTTAATCAATAACTCACTCACTGAATCAGTCAAGTGGTTCTTAGGTCAACAGCTATCTCGTTAAATAAATTGGTTGCAATAGTAGAGAGTGAACACATGACTACCTTATTGAATTGGTTGAAGTTAGTGAACTACTTTTACCAAATCAAAGTAATTTTCAAGTAAATAACCCACACACTAAACTAACTGAAGCTATTGAGGCTTATGGAACCACTTGCTTTTAATGTTTAGAAGCTCATCTTAGATGTGAAAATATGGAATACTAACAGTCTAAAAGTGATTTTGAATTTGCTGCCAATTTCATAGTGTGAAAAAAATGCTAATTTATTTGAAAATGTGATCTGTGTCATAAATCGTTGAAAATATCTATAGCTGGCAGATTTTAAGCCAACTTTACATGTTTGATATTTATAACTCTTGATCAGGTTGCCTCTGACGTGATAGCCGCAATAATCAAATGCAAGCGAGCAAGTGTCACTCACCTGATGTTGTGTAAAAATATTTTGTGAAAATTGGCAGCCACAAACATGCCACGAAAGCAAAATTCATATTATACTTATACTTTATTTTTCACTGTACAGCAGAACATGCACCGGCAGAGCCAGCTGACAGGATGACAGTGGCCATATTGAGACTAAGGCGGAATAAGTGGACACACTTTTTTTTAATATACAGTCTGTAGTCTTAATTATAGCAGAACACAAACAGCATATTTGTTTTTGTCAGGCATAAAACTATACTGAGTTTTAGCATGAAAAAACGCTGCAGTGCAGTACATGCATTGCACCAAATTTTGGTTATAGCAGTGGTCTCAGTGAATTCAAACAATTCACATAACCAATGGGAGGTTTAACCAAAGGAAACTAGTTGTACTGTGTATATATAATATATAACACTTAGACATGGCATCTCTCTCTTTAATTTGATCTGACTTTAACTGTTAGGCACTTTAGTACATCATTGCTCATCAGCCAGGCACCGGTATTTATCCCAGTGTGAAGAGAATGGCCTTCACAGTAGAGCACTCTTTTGCCCAACCCCTGTCACTGTCCCCACACTGTCAAGATCTGGTTTTCTTCCAATTCTCAGGTACCACATCACAGTACACTCATTATAAGTATAGTGTGGGCCAGTGGAGAGACCTTGTTTAAGATAATACCTCAACAGACTGTACCTGTTCAAACCAAGCTGAACAATAGAAAAGAATGACCCGCAACACACTTCTATAATTGCTTTTCAACTTTTAGACATATACAAAGGCTCCATGATGTGCACTCAAACATGTCACAGCCTATCTGTGAAATTGTGTACTGCCATGAGCACTCCCTGTTTAATAGTGAGGGAACGAACGGTTGATTAAACTCTCAAAGGCATTCACTAGGCAGGAAATCTGACGCCTCGGGGCGAGGTTTTCCTCGCTTGAAGAAATGGCCCTTGTTATTTGAGGCTTTTGTTTAATTTGAAAGAGGGATGCTTTTGATGGTTGGTCATCTCTTTGTCACACGACCAACTAGGAGAAGGAATAAGAAAGCTAAACTGGAACAGGAATCAGGAATCCTACTGGAGCCTGTCCTCCAACAATAAATTACTCTATAGGTTGTTTCTGCAAGCACCTTATCAAGACCTATTTTTACGTTTTACAGTTAAGTGCCCTCTAGCCGGCATAAAAAGTAATGAGAGTGTCAAGTTGCATCTGTTCTCATGAAATGAAGTATGGCTGTCGTTATTAATCAAAATGCATGTTCATTTAAATAAAATGTGTGGACTTTTTACACTGATCTCACAATACTTTAATTCGTACATACAGTATATGGCCAAAAGTATTGGGTCACCCCCTTCCGTTCTGACTACTGTAGTAATTTCCATGAGTCAAACCTTAATAGTCATATAATGATATTCTAGGGAATTGGGTGCTTTTAATTTTATAGTTTGGACAGGACCCTTTTCCACTCTAACATGACAATGCATGTGTGTCTTATTGTCAGCTGGACAGCTCTGCTGTGACTTTAAATGCAGACTCTAAGCCAGTAACTCATCACCTAACACCAATGACTTGTACTGTACATAGGAGCAGAGTCATTTTAGACACTTCCTAGAATGCTGGAGAAGATGTAAATACAATTAGTAAACACATGAATTTTGTTTCCACCTTTGTTGCCACAGCTTTGGAAGTGTCTTTTTCTGCTCTAAAGAAGGGGGTGTCCCAATACTTTTTGTCCATAGTATATGCACAAGTCATTGGTGTTTGGTGATGAGTTTTTGTCTCAGGGTCTGCATTTAAAGTCACACCAGAAGAGTTCAGCAACTTTTGCCCAACAAAGCATTTAAGGAGCGATAACCAGTCCTGTCCTGATTAATGTATAATTCCAAAGAGTGATTTGTCCCTCTGAAGACCCAGGCTGCAGACATGAGACTTGCACAGATTACTGGTTCCTCTCTTCCTGAGGAAGAAAGGCCTCTTTTTTTCAGCTGTTTCATCATTTCTAAATGTTGAGAAATATCATGCTGTCTCAGCCACCAAAACTAGGTTAAAGGCCTATATGGTGGAGTTGTGTTAGTAGCAAACATGGTTTTAGACCTGAAAGCACCATGGTATTATGTAAAGCACATTGGACTATGAATTCATTTCTGTATCACTGTATATATCCGTGTATCACAATGGTACTTTTTTAATTTAGTTTTTTTTAACCATCACTGTACAATGATGAAAAGGGATTTTAGGGAGGTTGTAATGCTGATATTGTTAATACTGCAGTATCTGTACGTGTTATATATAATAATTATAAAATACCAATGGCATACGTGACACCGGCCAATAAAAAACGTAGTTCACTTACGCAGACCCACAGATGAGGCATCTGTGAATCAGACAGGAATGTTGAATCTCATATACTTGCATGCTGTCAGAGCCACTGTAGCCTGACAAAATAGATTTTACCAGGTCAATTTCTTTCTGTGATCTGAAGGAAAGATTTATTTTCATTCTTTGACACCACTGCATGTGGGCGGGGCCCTGTCTTATAGCTCATGCAAAAGGCTTGTAATTTTGTTACATTATGTTAGTGATCTAATCTTGTAATCGTATCGCCAAGTGGCTTCTTTCAAATTTCCTGCGATTGTTAAACCCTGAAAAATTGCTGAAGTAGTTATGAGATTCATTCACACTGTGGTTTGCCATCATAATAACACACTTTTGAATGTAATCAGTAATTGTGCAGCAGTACGAAAGCATTGTGCCATTCATTGTGCTGGAGAATGGTTTGTATTGTCAGAGAAAGGGCAAGATGGACAAGTTCTGTGTATTTATATAGGATGTATTTAACCACATCACATCCTAAAACACGAGGCATTTATTTGTTACTATGTGCATGTGAACTACCAATTACTCAGTTATTCTTTCATCATAATGTCTTTATTTACTTATTTTAGCGATGTTCTTCTCTCCAAGAATAATTCCCAATTAAACAAAGCTTGTCCAAGCTACACAGATCTGTCAATAAATCACAGAGGATGGTTGGTGAGTAGAGGTGTTGAGGAGACGGAAGCGAGCCAGGGAGCATATGGGCCGAGTGGGAGTGTTTGTGCGGGGGAGAGCTCTTTAAACTCAAAGCCCCACAGTCAGCCGAGAGGCAGGCGGAGGACAGTGTATTAGAGTGAATCGAGGGCTGCTTTACAAAAAGATTCTCATTTGTTGTCAGTACAGATACTGAAAATTCAGCACTCTACCAAACAGATCAAATTCAATTTTGCACTTGTCTAAATGAACTGAATAAGGGTCTCTTCTCTCGCAGTGTTGGAGGTTGATTGGCCGTAGATGTGAGGTAGTCACATGTTGGGTGTTGGGTGTTAACTTTTTAACTGAACACACACACACAAAGAAGTACAGTGTATTTTTTATCCTAGACATAAAAGCAAGGTTTTAAATGTAGCATCATTACATTCTTTTTAAAAATACAGTTTAAGAGCACATTGTTGTGTACTGATATTTTTTTAACAAAAATATTCTAGCATATAACAATATAACGTAAATCACTGATTTCTGACAACAGCCATATGCATATTCGTGGAAGAGTCGAGATGACTCAACTTATTAGAGGTTAGCCAAGAAGATGGAGCTCCACGCTCTTGCAGACAGGTGGAAATATATCTATATTGTTAATGTTTTGTATATCTTTTATTGAAGATTGTTTTGACTTTTGCTATAGGACGCTATTTTTTACAGTGGTTAAGCAAATATGTGTAATTCTATTCTATTCTATTGTTCTTTTCTCTTCTGTTCTGTTCCATGGAGGATAAAAAAGTGAGCAAAACAGGTCGAAATCTTCCAGAGTCTTAAACTACAATACTTAAGTCATATCTACAGTATTAAACATAAAGTTCCCAGGATTTTGCATTGAAGCCATAGTGGTGTCACAATTTTCAACTGTACATATAGTGTTTGTGTAATGGGAAGGTTCCGTGGATGTTAAAGGTTCTTTATGGAACCCTAGATTCAAATGAAGAGCCTTTATTTTTAAGAGATGATTAATTATTTTGACCTGGATCAGTTCATAACCACCTAGCAACCACTGAGAATACCCTAGCAAGCACATAGCAGAACATCTTCTAGTGTAGTGTTTTATTTACCAATTCAATCGCTGCACGTCACTTTGTATGTTGGTAACAATAAATTCAATGCTTTCCCTTTTGATCTGATATCGTCATTTTTTTGTCAGGATGTGGCTTCTCTCTCTCTCTCTCTCTGGGAAATAACAGACTGTGATATATAAGAAATGTGCTTTTTGTCCTGGCACTGATGCAGGTTGTAGCGGTTCGTGGTGAGGCCGGTCACCAGATTCTTTAAAACGTCTTGCTACACAGAGCATATATTTGAGGTGGTGTGCTGACACCTAGGCAGGGAGCAGCTCGAAACAGTGACGATGTTGCAGCCTGTACACACTGGGATTTATTATGCATGCAGCACAGAACATAAATAATAGAGCCAGAGCTTAGATAGCTGACTCCCAAGCCACTGCAAATGACTAGGTTATGCGTGAACCCTGCACCCACAGATCCTTCATCTCTTCTTTCTCTATGTTGTCTAATTCTGTTCCGTACAAAAATATTTGCCAGATTTAGCCCCCACACAGCGGATGTCGAACAGAGGGTGGTGAGCCGTTTATGTAGCCCTGATGAACAGCAAAAAAGTAATTAGATGATACCTTTGTACACTTACCATTTAACCATTAACGTTTGATACAAACCAAGATGTTTAATGATATTCTTATGTGTGTACTATAGCAATTAAAAATATAAAACGGTCCAAAAACATGGCAGTACCTTGTTATGAGTCCAGGCTTCTGCTACTGTCATGAATCTGGTTCGTGGACTCCCATTCACAGTATTGTATAGCATTTGTCACTCACCTAGTGATAGCTACATTAGGGAGCCAGCTTCCTGTCCTAGTTTTCAGTTCTAGTTTCTAGTCTAAGTCTAGTCACCTTGTGTTGCGCTGTTGCCTGTTTACTGATCTTCTGCCTGTCTTGGCTTTCCTTCTTGTCTTGTCGTTCTGACTCTGTTTGTACCTCGCATGGATTAGCGTTTGTTGGTTGGATTACCCGTTTGCCTTGCCCTATTGGATATTGTTCACCGGAGCTTAATCAAGTCTGTCTGTCTTGCCTGTGAAATATTTGTTGGCGAGTGTTTCAACCCTCCCTGTTTTGATCATGTCTATGAATAAAGCTATGGAAATGGATCTTTGACAGTTAGACTGCTACAACAATTAGTTACATCATAGAGTGCCATCTTAAGTGCCAAGACCATAGAGACCATGTATGCATAGATGACTTATTAATGATTGTTTATATGGGCCGCTATATGTAGACCATCCTCCAGAATCAAGTGATCAAAGCTTGTCCGTGAATACACAAGAGCAAGTTGACTTGTATGAGTAGCTATAGCTGGGTTAACAAATCATAATTTATCACTTTCTGATCTGTGAAAGGTTACCCCATTTCTTTGCAAATCTAAATCTTGGTGGGTTTTTTATGACCTGGGTATGTGTAAAATTGTGAAATCTTGGAAAACATGGTGTTGGCTTGGTCAATGGCCAAAAAATATAAAAAATCGTGTTAGTATTAATATGCTACTGTACATGTTCCAAAAATTGTATTAGCATAAATGTACAGGTATGTATAAAACACACAGTATTACCATGTACATACCCCCAAATGTATTTTATTTATTTATTTATTTGTTTTTGTGTGTGTGTGTGTGTGTGTGTGTGTGTGTGTGTGTGTGTGTGTGTGTGGGGGTGTGTGTGTGTGTGTGTGTGTGTGTGTGTGTGTGTGTGGGTGGGTGTGTGGGTGTGTGTGCGTGGGTGTGCGAGTGTGTGCGAGTGTGTGTGTGTGTGTGGGGGGG
>JAUCMU010000318.1:0-13851 GCA_032275025.1 Enteromius treurensis
ACAACCCAGCAGTTCTTTGTTCAGTTTATAAAAATTTTCAAATGTTATTTAATAAAAAATATTGTTTTAAAAATCGTTAACTCTGTTTTTTTTTGGTATCAGGGCATCAACTGGTTTCTCTACAACCAACACATGGACGCAGAACCTGATTGTTGCTGATTTTAGGCATTACTCACAGGTAAGGTTAGGTTTAGGTGAAAAGATATGGTCAAAACTAAAATCTTGGATGAAAATGTTGTACCAGGGTCAACAAAATATGTTGACCCAGGAACACGTCGAACTCATCAAAAACAGGACATGCCCACATGGACACTCAACTTGATTTTTAATATACTGTTGTGGAAAAATGTAATGAAGTGTCAATGGTACCCAGCAACTCCAGTCAATACACATCAATAAAACAGCTTTACTAATGAAACGTTAAATTACCTAAACACTATTGACACTACCACCTCAATATTGAGAAAAGTAGTTAATAAGCTTTGCTAGTTGTAAGTCCTAAGTGCAAACAAGCTGGTTGGCTGGCTTTGCTGTAATAATACTGTATTCTAAAGCAAAGTTGAGCATCTTTGCAGCGATTTATTAAGGCTGACCTTGTGCAGTGTGAGAGGTTTGATCCTCTTTGGCGGTGTCAGTCGCAACATAGCTGTTCTTTATTCACGGGCTTGAAGTTCTATACGAAAAAAACAGTGAGGGCCTTAGGCTAGAGCCGGAGATCAACACAACACTTTTGTCTTCCAACTACAGCATGGTTGAAGTATCTCCTGCCTTCCACGCACTGCTCCTCCTCCGCATGTTAGAGCAGAAGGCGGTCCAGACAGAGTGATTGACTTCAATTAAGACTCATAATCCTGCTTGATATCTCTAGCATGCATTCCGAGTTGATCAAGCAGGAGGAGGTTATGAACGCTTCTTTAGTAAGCACTGTTTTGGCCTAACCTTTCCCCTAAGAACTCATGCTTGCAAACGGGGCTCACCAGACCATTACCACTCGGAATTCTGCCATCTTGAAATCTGACATGTTGTCAGGACATTAGATACAGAAGATGTGGGCATGTAGTGGAACCTCATTTGGCCATTTGCCAACCACTGGAACGTGCCAAGTTGAATTAGAATAAAAATTTATCTGGCCTGACAGCATCCCCAAAACGGATATAAGCAAGAGTAATGTTCGAATGTGAGCAATTTGTCTCTGTAGGAGGCTCTCTTTCCATCTCTCTCTGGCCCGGCCACTGCTTCTACACTGAAAAACTGAGCATTGTTTATTCCAAAGGGAGACACATAACACTAAAAAGGCAATCTGCTTCATCTCAGCTGGGTGACATGGCCCGAGTCACATTTGAGGCAATGACCCGGTCCGTCAGTACATTGATATCTCTCTGTTACACTGACCAGGGTGTTAAATGTCCGTTGTACTCAACTGTAGAGAGACGCTGTCACAACAAGCGGTTTAATCTCATCCATGCTAAATGTGATAAACGGCAACTGTTCTCCCTTAATATCATATATTAGATATGACTTGATTGATGGACTGGGCACCATCAGAGATCATGCATAAAACCGTCACTTGTTTCTGATGCATTTTGTTCTTTAGCCTACATCTTGTTGTTCCTTACACAACCTACATCTTCTGAAGTGTATACAGCACACTCCCATTTATCCCCATGGAAAGGCTTGGAGGAAGCTGGATTTGTCTTAAGGAGGAATGTCACACACCTATAATGCTATAAAGGTGGGTTAAGTGGAGATGTGACTTTTATTAACAAATGCAGCAAACCAAATTGAAGAGAAAACGCAACATTGCAACAGTTTAGTCCATGGGCAATGTCTAAAAACAAACTGTCAAACTGTCAAAATGTCTTGTTGCACATCATGGTAGCAAAAGATTAGGAAAAAAACTTATATTTGTTGCTTATTGTCATGTTGCATTGTGTCTGGCTAGAATTCAAAGTGAGACACCGGTGGTATTAATAAAATAAAATGACAGCATAAACTGCAGGGGGAACCTGAATATGAAAGTATGTGGAAACTCACCCCGGTCACATATCGCGGTCTGAACTGTACTGTCCCAAAGAGGCCTAGAATCACTGTGATGATGTGGATGAAGTTTGTGAGGATCGGAGCCCACTGGTATCCAAGGAAATCAAATATCTGTCTCTCCAGAATGCTGATCTAGAAACCAAACACAGAGGAAAAAGACACTGAATTACAAAGCAAAGATGAGGACAATGCATTGACATGTAAGCATTTATTTGCATAAAAGCGTAAACAGATTTCCTTTTAAGCCAGCTTCAGGGGTTGCTGTTATGACAGCGCTCTGATGTCAGCTGGAAGGCAGGGTGAGACGACAAAGCTCCGGGCCACATGTGAAAGCACATTCTACATGCAGCCAGAGGAATACCCCTGTCACACAGGCGATTAATTAGGACCGAGACGTGCCGCTCTTCGAAGTCAAACCCCCCACCTTTTTGCAAAAACCAAAGACGACTTGGAAATTAAAGCTGGCAAGTCCAGCCTCGCAGCTCTGGGTGCTCCAATCTCAGCCACTGATTGGACATGACACTGATGTCAATACCACAAGCTATGGCACTTCCAAAAGCAGACAAAGACAGGGTCATGGCTTCATCCCCAAAGGACCTAGAAGCAGCCAGCCTCATAAAGCTAATGCTAATAGCACCCGCATCTCCAGCTGCATTCACAAGAAGCTACATCCTCAGATGCTCAAGGTCTTCTCTGGGAAGGAAACCCAACAAAAATCACGCCACTGAATCACTAGCTTTTCCGTGTGGTGTATTGACGGACAGTAAAGAGCGAAGATTCAGGACGAAGGTTGTTAAAGCTCTCGAGGTCACAATGACATTCGTGTTTTCAGCGGTTGCATTTTCAAACATCTACTCAAGTGAACATCAATAGAGGCTTCAGAGGGGTCAATAGCAGCATGAATATCAAATGACTTAGAGTCACACTGAAATGCTGTATTTAAGTGTTTCCTATTCAGTGCTGTTTTTGCAGCCGGCGAGACCCTGCTCATGAATACAGCCTACAGCCTAGCTTTTGCTAAAACAAACAAACAAACATAAAATTAGCTATTAATTTAAGTTCAGAATCAGAATCAGAAATGAATTCAGTAAACACTCTGACAAAGTGATTCAATCAGTGAGGGATTTGTCAGACTGATTCATTGTCTCTTATCACATTCAGTTTAGATGGCAGTGTCAATCTCAATCAAATTAAACAATTCACCATGGCGCTGTAGGTTTAATGACAGTACAGGAAACACTACTGTTAGTAACTGAGCAGTATTTCATGCTATAAATCTGTCAGCCATGAACAAAGCTCAGGAGTCTATTAGTCTATGCATCCTGTTCAGTTTTGCCCAGTGTTGACCAGGTTGTGACCCCCTCCACCCCTGGATCTTCCCAAGGGACGTGTCTTCTGTTGTCTGGGTGTTTCCTTTGAGCTTCTGCTAGTGTACATCTGGTAAGCGTGACTGTCCCAAACATTTATGTCATCGATCATAATGAAAGGTATCATACTGACAACACTAAGCAACACCAGCGCACTTCACACAAGTCTCTAGATTAAAAATTGTCACAGCTCTAGGGTGCAGGTGAGATTAGTTTTGTGTCAGAATATAAATGGCTTCCCTTCCAAGTGGCATCTAGTTTTTTTTTTGTTTGTTTGTTTGTTTTTTTAACCACAATAATGTTCTGCCTTCCCATTCAGCTTTTAATGGCGCCAAATAACTATTTTCAGTGCGTTTTATGAATCATGGCATGTGATTTTCCACTGCTCTAGATCTTGTTTATTTTCGCTGTCCTCCATATTTTTAAAAAAAGATGAAAAGACAAATGCATTACCATCTGTTTTCTTAAAGAAATAGTTGACAAATGAAAATGTACTTACCCTCAATCGCAAAACGATTTCTGAGACCTAAACTAATTACCGGTTGATCTGTTCTATGGAATTGCAATGTATGAAAAAGACCCAAAATACTTCAATAAAACTCACGTGCTATATTTTAAGTCCTCGGAAGTTGCAAAATAGCTTTGTGTGATGAAACAGAAATTTAAGCTGCAACGTAAGAGAATGTTCAACAGAATTCATGGGAGAAGCAGAAGTGTCCAACTTATGAACAAAGCAATTTTAAGAATTAATAAATTGAGCAAACTTGTTGGCAAAACTGGTCTGAATGATTGGTTCATGAATCGGGTTCTCGAGTTCAGCTCGCTCCATCCAGTAACAGTGGATAACAGCTTACTGGAAAGCAAGATTACTAGTAAATAATGATTCATTATTCAATAATGAATAATGATAGTGGGCTTCAGGAAACTTATAATATGTAGATTTAAAGTCACATGGTCTAATTTTGACATTTTGGCGTCTTCATTTGTAGCATGGACAAACATTCTCCTTCTTACTCTTCGGAAGAATGAAAATACAAGTTAAAAATGCTGTATTCATTCAGGATGACAAACAAAACAATAATTTTGGCAGGAGTACTTGTTTAATGCATTGTTTTCCATTATCCATTAAAAACAGCATAAACATGAGCCGGAGAGAATGATAACACCACACTCAATCCATAACACCTTCATTATCAAAAGCTCTTTTAGTCAGATGAGGCATGCATAATATTTTATTCTCAGAAGTAATGCTCGCCCATAATCGATGGATTGACCCAACTCAGTGGTTCCATTTCTTTTTCAAAGCCTTGTGAAAAACTACAGCCACCCCTGAAATCCAGTAATAAACCACAGTGCGGCGGTGTTGAAGGAAGCCCATATGCCAGTGCAAAATACAATCTGCCCTGCCAGCGAAGAGGTTGCAAAATGCAAATATGGCTAATTATGCCACATTATGTTGTTGGGTGAAAGATGGTGTGTTGACAATGGCTTTAAAACACATCTTAATGGCACTCAAAGCCACAGTTCTCTTTTCTAAGGCTTTTGTGGACACCTGCGCTTATTGACAGAATTCCCAAAAGAGCCCTAGCATTACCATGCACATCCAATGGGGGGTGGTGGTTTATGAAGAGGCTGCAGGCCTCATCTGGGGGGCCAGATCATCATTAATGTGGCCACTGGGCCTCTCTTTTATATAAACAGTAATGTAAACAGTATCGTGGGGCAGGTGTGCTCGATAAATGACAGATTTATCAAGTAATTTTTACATGTGAGATCTAGAAATATGAGATTTAGAAGTGGAAAGGCCTTAAAAGAAGAACTTTGAAGGCCTCGACTACTCACTGACAACAAAGAGATTTCCTGCAGTTTTAAGCAGAAAGCAAACATTCCGTACGTAGTACGCAAGAGTATGTATCTATAAAAAATCATAACATTCATACTGAAGCTGTAAAATCTCTGAAATGTTGCCATAACTCCAATCCTTAGTGTCACATTATTATCAATAATTTTTTTCTGATGAATCTTAAAAAATACATATATTTCATATAAAATATCTTTTCTTTATAACAATGTAAATATTTTGATCAATTAAATGTTTCTTTGCTGAAAAAAAAAAAGAATTAGTTTCCTAGAAAATATACTGACCTTACACTTTGAATGATAGTACATACACACACTGGACCGAACGTCAACTCAATTCTCCAATAAGTACAACATTTACATGTACAAATTTGGTAAACACTTTTATAACTTGCAGTGCATTAATTTAATCCTTATACCAGTATGAGCAAATGGAACCATTGACCTTGCTGGCACCATGTTTCGTCAGTTTGAGCTATGAGAACATTGCTTCAAGCTATTAAAGTGGTAAACAGCCTACAGTTAGCATAATGAACAGTATACTTGGCAGAGGAATTGCTTAGTGCTATTATTAATATTAATACACACAATTATTTATTGTACATATAGCAGTCTGCAACATTTTACAGAAGCAATAAGCCACACGAGACCATATGCTCTGCCATAACACCATGGTCGAGGAGGATTTTTGTCTTGTTTTTTTTGGTAACAACACCCCTTAACTGTGGTAAATTGACAATGAGGACTGAGAGTGTCAAGCTAAAAGCATCACTAAACAGATTCCGTAACGAATATCGAATCCAAAGGTCAGCTTAACCAATTCCTGTAATGATATTTTCCCTTCCTTATGTGCGCATAATGTTTTTCATGATTATTACTTGGCAGCAGAAGCATCCCATTAGCGATTAGCCGCTATAGCGCACGCTTTCAGTCCGTGATTGAGATTAAAGTTCATTCTCCCTGTGACAAAGCCGAATCTCATTCTCCCAACCTTGTGCTTTCGCTCGCCTCTTTTCCCGCTCTGCTTCTCTCTCCCTTTCCCCCCATTTATACATTTCTTTCGGTGCGCAGGGACACGAGCAGCCTTTAATCAGAGAGACAAAAGCTAATCAATCAGCAGGGGCAGGTTGAATAGAGAGCTTCACGGCGCATTCAAACGAAGCTGGCCGAGTTGTAGCGTTTCCCAGTGTTAGCGCCACAGAGCATTAACTACAGAATGAGCACGGGCTAATGAAGAAGGCTCCCATGCAGCACGGCAAAGGGAAGGCGCATTTTGGCCTGCCTCCATTGTCCGTCAGTAATCCAATTCCATCTGCTGCTGCCGCCAGTGATTTTAATGTTGCTCTGCAGAGATGAGACTGCAAAAATAACAGCAGAATTGAATGATTAATTAAACTATGAAACTTTCAGTCAGAGAAGATTAAACAGACGGGGGGGGGGGGTTTAAGGTGCGGAGACGTTTAAAAAGTAAGTGTTAAACTGTAAACGTGAGTGCAAAATACAAGTATTTGCATTTGCAAACATTGCAACGTGCTTGTTGGGCGTGCGGTGCACTAAACGTCCTTTAACATGCCTGTCTGCTTCTGTCAAAAATCATACAACCACCCAGCCATGATAATGCATCACACTGTTTTACGAACACCAAGTTCAAGCATTCTTCATTTCAGGCAGTAATAGTGGTGAGAACTGCTTTTGGATCTAGATAAAGCATAACTTTAATGAACGGCATGCAACTACAGAATGAGATACATTTATGATTCCTAATGGTGTTTCTTAAAGGTGTTTTTCTTTTCATCGCCTCAAAGATATTCTTAAATAGAGCCAACTACTGTAAATAAATAATTATTAGTGATCAAAAAGCATATAAAACCACCTTTGTACAGTAATGTGAAGAAATCACAGAACAATGAGACACATTCAAGGACCCCTGCTGTTTCCCCTGCGTGTTATGTACAACAGACATGCAAAAAATTCAAGTGGGCGTGTGAAATATTTGCAAAATTGTATGCATATCAAAGATGATAAACATTTTTTAAAAACTGCATTAAAATAGGAACTATAAAGGAAAAATTTTATTTTAATAACTGCATTAAAATCCAAAGGAAGAAAGGAGTGAAGGAAAAAAAAAACATTGCTTTCTATTTTATATTTAAAAATGTGATTTATTCCTGTGATGGAAAGCTGAATTTTCAGCATCATTACATATTCTTATATGCTGATTTGGTGCACAATAAATGATTTATTATTATCAATGTTGAAACCAGCTGCCTAATGTTTTTTTTTTCTTTAGTGGAAAACGGGAACCATTCTCCCCTAGTTTCTTTGATGCATAGAAGGAAGGAGGGAAAAGTTAAAATCTATAAAAGTTAATAAAAGAAAATTTATGAAAACGATAAAGGCAATATTTTATAATAACTGAATAAAATGGGGAACAACTGGATAAATAAATGAAGGAAAAAGAGGATGTAGGAGGAAAAAGTAAGATTATTTCACAATAAATGCAGTAAAAGGGGAAGATGATGGAAAGAAGGCTCTCATTCTGAGGATCACTCGTTTGGAGAGTGGAAGATTGAACAGGTGATGGTAGTTAAAAGCTGCAGACCTTAACTACTGACAACAACGACAGGAAGTTATCAATTTGAGTTGATGTACATCATTATGCACTTCCTTTGTTCGTCTTTAGCTGAGGGCACAGCCTGCAGAGGTGTACATGAAGACAAGACAAGATGAATCAAACATAGTTCAATGGTTCCAGATAAAGGTATGTAAGTATGATGACTTAATGATGACTTAATGGGCATACAGTGTCTGGTGGAGTTTAAGAAACAGCTCATCATCCATCATATGAAATGAAAATGAATTTTTAATCAATCAATCAATCTCAAAGTTTAACAAAATATGTTGTAAATATCACAAATATCTATTCTTACACTAAGCAAACAAATTCATGCTTTGGATAGTCAACTTTGTTCATAGTCCATCTCAGGAGAAATAAACAGACAACTCCAATTCACTGGCTTCATTATGTCATCGAAGGTTATGGTGCAAATATAGGAGCACATCAACCGCTGCATAGAGAGCCTCCAAACCAGTGCAATGAATGCCAACATTTACATGCAGCCAGTAAGAGGTTATTGAAAATGCATGAGGTTATTTACTTATACAGAGCTGTCTGAATGTGTTCATTACCTGACTTGCCATTTGTACAAATCTTGGAATTCCATGCTGAATGATGCAGGTTGGACATTTGACGAGTAAGTGTGTTTTTTGTAATAGACAATGATTATGAGTTCCAGTGTCAGCCTTAGCGTGTAACAGAGACAATAATGTATTTAAGTATGCCGTTCATACAGTGGAGGGATTCCACAGCAGCTGTCAGAATGTGTAGAAAAGCTTGAAAAATGCTGTTCATTATCTACATCGCACAATGGGCCGTTTCATATTCTTGGCCTCTTGCTCTTTGACCAGAATCTTTACAAAGGTCTGAATGACAGCAAAAGAAAAGCACTCCACTAAAGTAATTGTGCTTTACACCCACAGAGCACTGTGGAGGAAATGCCGGACATTAATATTAAATTTCACAAAAAAGATTTTGCTCAAAGACAAACAACGAAAAAATGCAGAGCTAGATTTTGATCTGTTTCTCAGAATTGTTCTCTGAATGCTATGTGGGAACATGCAAATTTGCAAGCGTACTAATGTTGAAAAAAAGTGACAACACTTCGAACATGAAATTTCAAATGCCAAAACTGAAACATTTTTTGTATAAATGTACTCCAATAATCTTATAAATCCTGTATTTCAATAGAAGATGACTTTTTGAAGTTGTAAATAGTGTATGCACTTTGTATGTACTTTGAGGGAAAAAAAAGAGAAATCTTAAAATGCCCAATGCATGCATATTTTTTGTAACATAAACAATATTTTTAGCATTAAAAGAAATCAAGTAATATCCAATAAAATAAAAAGATAACACCATAAACTCCTTTGCATCTGTAACACAGGGAGGTTGTTGGTACTGTTAGCCAATTCTGTATTCTGACCTTGGATCACAAAACCAGTCATAAGGGTCCATTTTTTTTTTCAATTTATACATCATTTTGGTTAATACATCCTTTAGCTTTCCATTGATATATTGGTTGTTAGAATTTCACAATATATTTGGCAGAGATAAAACTATTTGAAAATTTGGAATCTAAAGTTGCAAAAAAATCTAAATATTGAGAAAATTACCTTTAAAATTATCCAAATTAAGTTCTTAGACATGCATATTACCAATCAAAAATTAAGTTTTGCAGTAGGAAATTTACTAAATATCGAACATGATCTTTACTTAATATCCTGATGATTTTTGGTATATATATATATATAAAAATAGAAAAAATTGGTGGAGTTTCAGAGGACAAACTGATGGGAGAAGTCTGCATACGTCTCCAGAAAATGCTAGAAAAATAAAAAAATAAAAACATGAATAAATCGTTCCTACAGTAATATGAGCAATACGGCACATTTAAAAAACAGATTTCCATTTAATGTCAACAGTACTACTACGCAGTCTGAGTAGTATGCAAATTTGGAAGAAGCCATTGACTTCATGCCATGAATTACTTCAGAAACTGAATATTAAAGACTTTTTACACCCTTATATTTGAAAGCCTCATTAATACAGTCCAGTGAAGAAGAGCTTCATGTTTCCCACCCAGAGGTTTTCATGAAACCAAGTGGCGAACGTTAATTTCCTTAGTATGGATGGCTCTAGGGGTGGGAGGAGGAGAGCAACTGAATAAAATTCATCAAGATACAGCGGTGTTAATGATGATAATCTATTTTAATATTCGTTTGCATATAAATGAGGTTGGCGAAAGAGCTGTTGCCTGAGGGCCAGAAAGATGATGGAGACTGATACGGGAATAGACCCAGCAGTGAACTCAAATGTCAACTGAGCGGGGTGAAAGCTGCCGGCATGTGGAGAAGGCCCACTGTGAGAGCTGCCACAATGGCTTTACTAATAAATATGTAAAATATGAACTAGTCAGGGTACAGTAGGAACTCTAGAGACGCATGGAAATTCAATCCTAAATGTCATATATCCTTCAGGTCCCACCGCACGACCACTGAAGCAATATTAAAAATAGATCTTTGACATAAAATCTACTGCATGTGATGATACATAAATGACACAAAAGCATGAAATGATTCAACCATCCCTGGGACAGAGACCCCAATAGCTAGGAGGTTAAAAAAGTACCCATAAGTTAAGTTCAGTGGAGAAGTCCTCTAATTGGCTGACCTTAAACTGCCATATTTATTTTCAGGCTTCATAATTGCCTGATGCTTTATTTATTTCCCTTCTCACTGGGTGTGTTTGAGAAAAGTGCCAGTTTTCATTTAAGCGATTCTGTCAGAGAACCGCTGGTAAATAGCAGAAAAACCAAGTTTCTGTGACTGACAGTTTCTTCACGTTTGTGCCAGTTATTTAAAATCCCAAAAGCTCTGGTGCCACAAAGAGATGGAATCCGCTCATGGAATTTAAAAGGAAGTATAACAGGTCAGAGAAACCTGTTTTGAAGGCTTTAGAGACCATGGAGTGACCGTGTAACAAACACCAGAACCTGTTAAACTTCACACCTTCATCCGCTTTTTGAAAAGCACAAAGACGTTTCCTACGTGCAAAGTCCATCACAAAAGCCATCTAGAGAAGCGATACGCTCAATAACTCCAATCTGATATTTTGTTACCTAATACAATAACACTCATGCATTTTTAAATGTTGTTTAAGTGTCCAAATACATTTTGGGGCCACTGTATTTGGGCTCGTTTTGTCTGCATGCGGAGAAAAAATATTTGGCAATGTCTTAAAATAAACTATTTTTGAATATGTGAGGCCAAGCTCAGGGGTTGGTGTAAAAATTAGATACAAATACAAGACATGCACACCGTCAGTGCTTTCGCCTTCATCTGAGGCATTAGATTCTCAGTCACAGGGCCAGTAAAAGCATTTTCACTGTGCTCATGCAAAATAAAGATGTGTTTGGAGAATTATGTGCAAATGCATTTGCTGATTAACAGGCTGTGGAGTAGGTGTGGAGATAAAATATTTAGCTAATAATACCACAACAGTGCTGACTGACTCATCTGCCATGTATTACACGTTTTTTATCACTAAATAAATACATTTCTCACTCCGGTTGGTCAATAATAAAACAGATTTTCACTGCTTGATGGGTGGGTTACTAAAACTAACAACCTTACACAAAGGGGAAATTCTGAGAAATTGAACAGTAATTCATGCATAGAATAATGTCATATTTTTTCTAGTTTTTTTTCCCTTTTGCAGCAGACATCCTGGTTAAAAAGAATCCTTTTGTTCAATGTGACAGTGGCATTATATTAATTGTTGAAACAGTATTTTGCTCTTCACACCTTATTTTTTATCCATACAGTTAATTTTTCATATCATTTTAACAATTAATTATATTTTTATTCATTTTAATTTTTCTTAAATTATAGGCTTAAATCTGAAACTCTTTATCTTAAAAAAAAAAAAAAATTTAAAATCACAATTTTACTCTACTGTGAGTATCTAGTGTGACACAATACAATTGTATGGACAAAATAAGTTAAACACTTACTAATTTAGAATAATACTAACAATATACCGGTAATTATACATGAATAGTTAATATCTGGTTATTACTGCTTTTTTTATACCATTTTACAAATGTGTTTTATTTATTTTATATTCTTAGATTTTTTTATTTAGCAATGATGCATTTGTCTGATTAAAAGTGAGAACTTATGTGAGAATCAACATGTACAATGTTGAAAAATGTTCCATTTCAAAATTACATTTATTAACGCTGTTTGAACCTTATATTCCTAAAAAAAAACAAAAAAAACATTAATATAGTATGCAGTATACATAAAAATAGTAGTGTGTATAAATACACATTCAACTATATCTGAACCTAAAATATTGATACAGCCTAAAATAAAATAAATAAGGTTCTTTAAAAAAATGTAAAATTCTGTAATGTTATAAGCCTTAAGCAAAAGACCTTAACTGTTACATCAAGTATCAAATCCAACCGGTATCACAAGCAATCATTCAAGCTGCTTACAACGGTTATAATCAGTGATACAGCAACATGTGTGGTTCTTCTGGATTCACCCATAGAGCATCATTTGGGTCAAGACATTGAGTGCAGTGGGGCAAAAGATGTAAATATTCATCAGACTCTGCCATACTTATGTAAATCTCCTGCAAAAGGCAGGCATATTCAACAGCCAGGGTATCACTAAGGTCACGTTGCCACAAGCCCACATGCTCTCTGATGACAGGCACCCTCTGGGGAAGAACATGTACTGATGGAGATGGCCTGTTCCATTCAGCAGAGACGGGGGACAAACCATCTTCCCACACAGACACCCATAAACCTGTTTCATATAGACTGTAAAAAGAGATAAAACTAGAGACTGAGAAATAGACTCAAATATATGTGCATACTTTAAATAAAAACTTGGCTCACTTGTGTCTTTTCTTATAAGTAAAGAGAACTAGATATGGCATACAGTATAAGATAGTTCTTTCACTTGTTTAATACTAATCTTAACATCAGCCTTATTTTAAGATGGGAATTTGAATGATGAGTCACCCTGCTTTTCCAGATTCTTGCATAAATGAATGGCAGGCTGAGTAAGAGGTCTTGGTTTTGTATCATGTCTTTGTTGTGGCATCTGGGTGTCAACTGAGTAGCAAGTCCCTTCTGTTAGGGAAGCATTTCAGAAGAAAAAGACGTTACTGTGCAGCACATCGCTTTTATCATGAAAACAAAACAGGCCATGAACTGAGCAAAACGCTTAGGAAACAGTTTTTTACCAAATATGCCAAAACTACACAATTTCTAATACAGCATAAACTATATTACATCTAGTTTCAAGGGAGATCTGGCTAACTTTTCTGCATTTGTAGGAATTATAGACCCTTTTGTACAGTATTTAAAGCCCCCAAGCAATGACTTCCTTCCAATGTTGATGTGTTTCTATTGAAACGAGATGTTTTAAGCCATTTGCATTGTGAATGCATCACACTCATGTACTGCAATTTGCTACATTTTAATCTAGAGAGCATTTGATTGAATACACATTTGGATAAGCCATGCAAGCAGGATGATCTTTTAAGGAAAGGAAAGGACGTGAAATGTGGCCAGGGGATCCACATGGAAAGAATCTATATGAAGATATATGGGCATATATGAAACCTACATGCAGTATATATGCACATATATGATAATATATATGCGCATATATGAAACCTAAATGCAGCATATAAGCGCATATATGAAACCTATATGCAGTATATATGCACATATATGATAATATATTAGCGCATATATGAAGCCTAAATGCAGCATATAAGCGCATATATGATCATATATATGCGCATATATGAAGCCTATATGCAGTATATATGCGCATATATGAAACCTATATGCAGTATATATGCACATATATGATCATATATATGCGCATATATGAAGCCTATATGCAGTATATATGCGCATATATGAAACCTATATGCAGT
>JAUCMU010000319.1:0-13828 GCA_032275025.1 Enteromius treurensis
GTGCAGCAGGCTCCTTCTGACCCATATCAATAAGCTGATAAACACTGTATCGGTGATTAACCATGTGGATGGATGATTACAGCCTTTTGAGCCTACCAGCAGGTGCAGCAGGCCCCTTCTGGCCCATATAAATGAGCTGATAACCACTGATAACGTCCATTCAATCGAGTCCTAACATCCGAAGCGGGTTTTGGAAACAATGTCAAATATTAACAATTTCTCTTGTAAAAAGTTTGTACTCTTACCTTAAAACTAGACAAATTATTTAAACTTATGAGTTATGTGACGTTTTTTTGTTTTTTCTCAACTTCACAAGGCTTCACAACTTTAAAAGGCTAGAAAGGATTTCAATTGGGGCCAATACTAGAGACACAATCATGCAATTGTTAAAGAAGCTTCAAACGCACATTGATGCCCCAGAAGGAAAAACATGCATTAAGAGCCAGGGGTGTAAAACATAATAAAATTGCACAGATTTTTTGTATTTTGCCTAAAATAAATAAGGTACTTAAGTTTCTCAGAAGACAAAATTACAAATTTTATATAGTATTCAAGAGTTTGCGCTTCCTCATAATCAAGAAAGATCAAGTTTCGCGTATTTGGTGTGCTGTCCGGGGGGCGAGCCGGGAGGACGGCGGACACCAAACCCTTAGAGGCTTGAACACTAGCTAGGGCTAGAGCTCGGCAGTGCCAGCTGTGATTAATCGTCCGCTGCTCCGCTCGAAATAAGTTTATGTGCAAAAACTTAACTTAGAAATATGATGTATGTAAACTTTTGAGTGAGTTAATTTTCTGTTATCTCTCTTGTGTACTACAAAACAACTCTTATTCAGGTCAGTATTCAATAAAAAATAATATGCATTTTGTATGATACAAGGTCTATGTTAGGTTTAAGCAAAAACAAACAAAACAAAAAAATCACAAAAGCCAACAAATGTCTTTCCAATCTCATGGTACTGCAAAATAAGTCAAAGTACATGTCATCATAAGTACAGAAATCCCCTTTGCCCAAATCTAGGGCGACTGGGTAATTCATTACATTTTATGTTTTTGTACATGTCATAAAAAAACAACAATGTGTTTGTTTTGTGTAAACCATTTAGTGGTTTATTTTTACATATAGTTTGTTATCTTCAGTAAATTCAATATATTTAATATAAATTTATAGTAACTATACAGTATATTGCATGCAAATAGTAAAAGTTATTTTCTCATATTATTGTGTTGTATTTATATATTGATGCTGTTAGTCAGTTCTACTCTTAATAGTTAATGCTCTTGCTTGTGAGAGAAAATAATATTTGGAGGAATGTTATTGTAAGTTAAGCTTCGTCGGCAAATGTCTTGTGTTATGTTTAAGGTCCCCATGTGCTCTCCTTGCCCCAGTTTCCCTTCCATGTTCATATTTGGTTTTACCTGTCCTTCATTAGTTCATTCTGTTCCAGTTGTGTCTATAATTAGTTAATTTCCCCCAAATTTCTGCTCCTCATTATCTTTAGTTTAAATGCCCTCTCTGTTCAATTCTAGTTTGTCCTGTCTAACGTCAATTGATATGTTTTTTTATTATTATTTCTGCACTACTTAGATTTTATATAAAGACTTTAAAAACATATATTTTATTTGTCCATTTGGCTTCTTTATGCTCCTTTGCCCCCACAACATGTGACAGATTAAAGGAGAATCAAAAACGCACCTTGGAAGTTTCTCAGACGGACACAACAAAAGATGTGTAGCAAATCAACATTGGAGAGAGAACAAGCAAGAGGGAGATTTTGATAAACTTCACTGGAAATTCTGCTCCATACATTAGTAACATGGTTTTAAATGTGATTGATTGTCTGGAGTTGCTGTGCTGGTGACTCTTGTTTGCATTCACCACAGTTTGCTGCTGTGCACTATGCTGTTGATTTTAAATATCAATATCTAGCAGTGATTTGGAAAAATAATTGATTGTGCCTTTTTGAAATAGTGTGCTTATAAAGGTGTAATTGTTGACATGTGCGGTTGGTTAGTTCTTGGGGTGACCAGTAAAGCTGGGTGTAATCTGTGACAGTTAAGACATTTCCTTGCATACTTTACCTTTGGCTCCTTGAGGTTAAAAAAAATCTGCCAAAAGTATAAAGGTAAAATCGGTTGCACTCTGTAACAGACTTATGAATAAGAAATAATTAACAAAGGTAAAAACAAATCACATCGGATAATAAATGTCATTCCAGCCTCGTGGTACTGGTAAAAAGTCAAAGTGCATGTCCTCATAAGTGCATGAATTCTCAAAATCTAGGTCATTCTTGCACGTGAAAAGGTAGTAAATTGAGTAAATCATTACATCTTGATTTTTTATTTTTATTTTTATTTTTTTTACATATAGTCTGATACTGAGTTTACTGAAGATAAATCATTTAATTTTGTAGTTCTACAGTAATGTCAAGCAAAGAATAAAAGTAATTTTCTGCTCATATTAGTGTTTTGTGTTTACTTATTAATGTAATTAGTCAGTTCTACTCTTAATAGTTAATGATCTTGTTTGTGAAAGAAAACTAATATTTGGAGGAATATTATATTTTGTAAGTTAAGTTCTATCAGCAACATTTGTGGCATGAGGTCAGTCCCCAAACAAAAAGCTATAACCACAGTACCTAAACATGCTGTACATTTAGCATTATTTATTCATTTTGACTTTTGACAGGGATGCATAAAAAAAAAAATCTGGGATTTGATTACTAATTTCCAGAAATAAACAAATAAATGTTGTAAATATGTTGAAAATCTGTGTCATAAATGTTGATACAGCTGAATATCTACTGGAACCAGAACATCCTTCCTTTAATCATAATTAACAATTAACTTGTTTATCTACTTTCCTATCTGAAGAAATATAAATCTTGTTCAGAAGACAGTGACAGGACACTATAAAAAGAACACGAGTGGCTGTGAGAGATAACAGAGCAAGAGCTGGAAGCAAACATCAGTGAAGAATGAAGAGTTTAGTTTGTATATTGCTGCTGCTGGAAACCGTTGTGTTTACTGTACAGCAACAGGTAGAAGAGAATGGGACCAGTCAACAGCTCAGTTCTGAAAACAGACAGAATTCCCCTCAAACTGACCTTGACTACCATCTGTGGTTCCCTGACATCCACGCAGCACTGAGAGAACTGACTGCCACTGTTACAGAGCAGAAAGCAAACATCAGAGCTTTAGAGACGCGACTGGGGAATGCTGAGCAAGCTGCAGAACAACAGACACTCCTCCTGGAAGAGATGAACAAGAGAAATTATGGTATCTCACCAAAATGTTCACTCTGTTCTCAAGTATCCATGCTAAACACCAATGCAGTACATAAGTAATACACAGTGTAAATGTTACTGTAAAATTGAGTGTAAATACTGTGTAATTTGTGTTATCGCAATAATCAGTGCAATTGTCATTTAACAGAATCTTTATTCCTCCACAGAATTTTCAAATCTTACTCAGAGTCAAGTGGAGGAGTTAAAAAAGGAAAACAGAGGTGAAACAGTGTGCCTGGTTTATGGTAAATTCAGCTTCGTTCTCAGCGTAGTATTGTGAAAATGTATTGTTTGGTTTTCATCAACAGACAGACGGATAGCTTTTTCAGCTGGACTGATGCAATCTAGCAGTGGAAATATTGGTCCCTTCACCACTGACATCTCACTACCCTACAGGAACGTCTTCACAAATATAGGAAAAGCTTACAACCCAATTACAGGTAATTATTAACGAAATACAGACGTTAAACTGATAGTAATCAGAAACCTCCCATTCCAGTCAAATCTCTCGGCAACGTTGTAATTAATATAAGAAAACTAAATAATCACTTATCTTTCAAAACGATTAAACACTGTGTTTGGTAATGAAGGATTCACACAAGAAAGAGCTGAATGTTTTCTGTATCTCTTGTTGTTTGATTTAGGTATTTTCACAGCCCCACTGAAAGGAGCGTACATGTTCAGAATCTCTGTATATGGTTCAGCTAGTCAAGCAAATCCATCAACTGTCTCTCTTTTCAAGAATGGAGAGCATGTAGTTATTGCAAATGCTCAGCAGGCTGCGAATGTGGTAAACTCCTCGAATGGAGTTGTGTTGCTTCTAGAGGTTGGAGATGTTGTCTTTGTGAGACTTTTGTCTAACAGGAGGATATCAGATACCCAGAATAACCACAATACGTTCAGTGGCTACCTACTGTTTCCCTTAAGAGATTAAAAGAGTTAATGTGTCTCAAATAATCCTGAACCTTTACCATGACGTTTTTTTGCAACCTGAATGGCTAATATGTGTTTAATATTTGCAATAGATTCATTATCATTATCACTGTGATATAATTATATAATCCTTTGTTAATAACTTAATAACTAAAGTATATTAATAAAAATGAGTTACAATTCATACTTGTTGGTCTCACTTCATTTTGAATTATAACTTTAAGTGCAATCAGTAACATTAAGCATTAGATGGGAAATAAAGCACTTGAGCAGCTAAGCAAAATTCTCATAATAATGTATAAATGAAAAATACAGTTTGGGGAAACTACTGCAAAACGATCATTCATAGATATATGCTGGATATATAGGTATAGGTATCTAGTAACTTCTGATATCTAACAAGAAACTCTGATTAGCTAATAAGTAAGTAATAGCACACAGATGACACTAGCAGTTTTATGTAATTGATGACTGCAATTTTTATTTTATTTTTATTTTTTTCATTCTTCCCAGAGAACTCATGAGACAATTTCATAATTCATGCCAAACTAAACAATAAGTAATGCAGGACAAATGACTAAGCAGTACATTAACATTTTAACATTAACATTGTGCTACTGCCCAGATAGAACAAATACATAGAACAACATTTGCCATAAATCTGGATATAGAGCTGCCTCTGTGTTTTGTTCCCCAGTTTTTGTACTTTTTCTTTTTTTCTGTTTTTTGTTTGTCATTCACAATCAGTTTTACCAGAGATGAACTGCTAAACATTTGGCAGAACACACCACAAGGCTTTTCACCAGAGTTCATTTATTTTGACATTTATTTTGACATTTAATTTATTTTTTTTGACAAACACTTTTATTTTTGTCAGTCGTAGGGCGGGGCTGCTGTTTTAGTTGTAATCTCAAATGTCATTGGTTATTCCCCTTTTCCGGAAGTGGGTATTGGATGCCTGTTTGATTCATTCACTTGACTTGAGACATGGCATTGGACCCTGTGTTAGTTATTTTATTCATTTATTTCTTATTGATTTTGTCTTTATTTAATGGAGTTTAATGTATTGTTCAAAGTAGATCTTTTTCAGATACTTTATTGATAGACCTTTTAAAGACTCACACACACACACACACACATATTGTCACGAGCAAGCGCGCTGAACTCGCGCTCTTGCTTCCTTCGTGAACTAGGCACGGCAGGCAGGCAGGACGCGGAGACAAAACTTATATTAACTGGTTTTTAATAAAGAAAACAAGAAAACAGGAGAACGAAGGAAAAGTGCGGAGAGCTGCGCAGAGCTCACACGACTACACGAAACTTTAACAAGGCATGACAAAACTCAAAAGGACACGGCTTAAGTACACAACACTAATGACAAGAATTAACAACACCTGGGGAGACGATTACACACAAAGGACCTGGGCGGGGTTACAGAATGACAGGAGCACACGAGGGAGACTGAATGAACATAAAAACACAGATCACGAAAGACATGGAATGCCTGGGGGGCGTGACAGGGTCGCTATAGCAACTAAGAGCGAATCACGACGCTGCTGACGTCAGTGCCGCATGGCAAGCGCATCTCTCGCATTTATCGCAAACATCTATTTTTATTCACTTTTTAATATTAACTTGCGAGACTGAATGAATAAGTATATACATCAGAGATGTTACTATGAGCTCTAGCTAAATTAAATTCGTTATTTTCCAGCATATTTAACCAATCGTTGCAGGCGGCCAATCAGCTTTTAGTATGTTCAACACGTCATCAAACCTGTTAGTAAACCTGCTTGAAAATTAATGTTTAAAGCGAAAAGAAAAGAAAGATATTATTGGAAAATATAGAGCAATTGCAGACTTAGAAAAATCATATGGAAAATGTTTGGAATCAATGAAGTTATAAAGCATTTATCAATCAAAGAAGATCGGAAACAAAAAAAGATTCAATTTATGGGGATATTTTTAATTTGTGTAAAAAAAGAAAAAAAGCTGTTTGACTGTTTGTAAGTTACAAAAAAATCATTTATTGAAAATTTAATTAGATAACATCTATGAGGATAAAGCAAGAGGAGCGTTTATTAGAACCAGATTAAAATGGTCACAAAAAGGAA
This sequence comes from Enteromius treurensis, assembly GCA_032275025.1. NCBI lineage: Eukaryota > Metazoa > Chordata > Actinopteri > Cypriniformes > Cyprinidae > Enteromius > Enteromius treurensis. Next base: position 6,332 of record JAUCMU010000319.1, read on the forward strand.
TAAAAAAAGAAACATATTTTATATATTTTAGCTTAAACTCAACATTTCAACACATTAAAAAAAAGCATTTCTGTAATTCTCATATCAAATTATTAAAAAGACTTTGATGCTGTTCCATCACATTTATAACTTAACACTAAAATATTACACTCTCACATTCCTGTACACAATTTGTACAGATTGCTTAATAAATCCTGTATCACAACATCTCAATATAGCAGGATGCATATTGAGTAACCTCACATTGCCAAAAACAGTATGCACATTTATTATTCTTTCATACCATTGTCATTACCAGATTAGACAATTTCACTTTTCCTAAAAATAGTACTACATGTTTTATTTTCAATGTACAATTTTCCAACAACTTAGTATGTGTCAAGAGCCTAAAAGTCTAAATAAAGTTGAATTATACTTTATTAGATTCATTAACTGCATAGAAATAAAGAGGACGAGCAATTAAAGCAAGTCATGTCATCATTATTTATACAGCACTTTTTAGTATCCAGATGGTGTCAAAGAAGCTTCACAGTATCAAACACGAAAACTCCAGCGTTCTTCCCTGGTCAGACAAAACCAGTAGTTTCTTGTCAGATGTGTAGAGGACTCATCTGGTTCCTGTGGTTTTGTCTCAATGGCCGTTGAGGTGACATGGTTTTAACTGGGAAATTGTCTCTGAGGCTCATGCAGATGTCCTGGTCTCTGCTGGCCTTCAGGTCACCTCTCGGTGCTGATCCACCATCTGGTCTGGATAAGACTGGATTCAGGTGGCTGGATTGATCATCTTATCTGGATTCAGTCTGGATCTGGGCAGCTCTAGTGACCTCAGAAGAAGAATTAAAAAGACTAATATTGGTATATAGGGGTGGGCGATATACCGGTGATCTCATAGGGCACACCGGGCAATGCTGCCGGGCCGACGCACATTTTTGGGCTGCGGCTGTCAGTCAAAAAAAGTTTATTAGGCTAATTTATTTACTATGGCAACGGTAGAGTATCTGAGACACGAATCGCGGCCCATTGGTTGACTGTCTTAAAGGACATTGAGCTACTCCAATGAAATCTCAGGCCACGCCCTGCCTCCCTCCTGGCCAGCCCTCATCTCCACTTCATCTGCTATGTAGAGTTCGACCGGAGTTTGAGTTGAGTCCGTCTATAACAATGGATAAACCAGAAAGGAGCAAGGGGGGCGGATGAAGAGAAGCTGCAGGAGAAAAGACGCAAAAGCCTACAAGTGGAAGCAGCAAAATATAAGGAGCCTTATAACAGAAGCTTGCATGAAGGGGAGAAGGAGGAATCTTACCTGTCCCCCTAATGCCTGCGCGCACCACGCCTGTAGAATACGTGAACACTTTTTAAAACAGCGAAGAAGTCAAATGTGTGCACAAGGTTTCGTGAATGCAAATGAATCTAGTTTTAATATGACCTGACGTTTTATTTTATATTTATAGAAACCAAACTTCAGTCAAATTGCATTTATAATAAAGACTTGCCACTATCAAAAAAACAAGCTCTTATTCAGTTTATAAAGTTAATGATATCGTGTTAAGTGTTCACCCCATAGCCATTATAAGGAAACAGCTTAACATAATATTATTCACTTTATTTGGGTTTGTCTTGTCAGTTTTTAGCTGCTTTAAGCCACGTTAAGCGTTTTAGAATGTCCCGTGGAGACTGGTATACTGTCAGGCACTATGTTAGTACATGTTGCTCTGAGAAAAAAAAAAAAAACAGTAAACTTACAGTAAACAGTATGGTTTTTTGTTTTTTACTTAAAGTATTGCTGCAATTCAGTTTAAATAAAATTACATTATATGAAACAGTTTCTTTGTGTTTGAATTTTAATTTATGCTTTTTTTTTTTTTTTAGATACAAATTGCTACATTGTGATATATATCGTTTTCGAGGTAGAAAATTGCTTCTACCGTGATAGAAGATTTTGGTTATATCGCCCACCCCTATTAGTGTAGATGCCATTTTCTTACAATGTAACAAGTAGGTGTTCTGGAAAGAGTTCATGGTTTAGGTTGGCCTACTTAACAACACAGACTAACAATATTTTAAAAGATTTGAATAAGAGAATTTTGTTAGTGTGTTAAATGCAACCACTCAGAACAATCATCTCTTTTGTGGATGGTGATACAGTAGGGGACGAAAAGAAGCTCTGTGTTAAAGTATACACTTACCCTTTACATAGATTTGGGACAGGATCCTGGAGGTTCTTCAGACAGCATTACTCTCTGTATTTGAGGAACTGGTACAATGACTGTACACATAGAGGGTAAAAACAGATTACATTAAAAGGAAAACCTTCCATTCTTAAAATACATAGTATATAAACAGAAATTAATATTATTAGAATTTCTGCCATATCTCACATTTGTAATGTCTTTTAACACAATGTAAAGTATGTAAAGCAACTGTTGTAGCCATTTCCTTTAAGATTCTTCAGGAGAGAAATAGTTCCCCAAAACCTGCACATATTCTGCATTGGTAGGGTACCTGAAAGAAAACAATTAATAGCAGTGAGCCATAAAACAAAGATAAACAATATTTTATTTGTTTTTATTACTTAAAAGGTACCATAAATACTTTTACCAGATATTATTGAAAAAAAGATGAACAAATTATAAATAAGTTCACATACCTGACTTTTAATCTTGGATGAATTCTGACGTTTCTTTATCAGAGGCTGGTTTGAGGATTTCTAGGAAAGAAGAATGACAAAACCAGCAGTAAATTCAACTTAAACCATTGTAATTACCAATGTACCTAAGATATGTTACTTAAAGTTATACTTAACTTGTTGTTGATGACAAATGTTGATGGCATTCTGTTGGTACTGGTTCAAGAGTAACCACCTCCATCTAGCTAAATTTGTTGAATTGGGTCTGTCTTGTTGTTATCACCATCCATCTAATTATATGCATGAAAGGAAAGACGGTTACTTTTCGAATATAAAAGTTGCACAAATTAAATGCAAATATTCAGTGTATGCGCAAACTAAAACACGTACTTGTAGTTTTGATTTGTGAACGTGCTCTCCTCACGTCTACTGGCTTTATGACGTGAACGACACTCTTGGTACATGGGTAATGATGATTTACGCTTTCTAAGTTAGATGGAAAGTGAAAAATTATTTCAGATAATATGACTTTTTCTGTGTAGCCCTTGATGATGTACACAACCTTTTTAGTCCTTTTTTCACAAACCCTACAACTAACATAATAAAATAACAGTATAATATAATACAATCATAGACATCTTTCACCTTTTAAGCTTGCCCTTTGATATCAGCTGCTAAAGTAACTTCTACAGAGAGAAATAAAAACAAGCATGTGAGTGCATGGGACATGATAATTAACATTTCTACAAAAATCCACAGAAATATTAGCTCTTCTGTTAGTAAACAATAAAACATTTTGTTTCAGTTAACGTTAAAACGCATGAAGCACACTCTACAACCGAGTTTAGGTCTTCCAATCTGGCCTCAGAGTAGCCTGACGTTTCTCTCATTTGTTTCTAGACTAATGTTAAGCCTAACGTTACTTTGAATAATTCAGACGTCACGTCATATTCGTAAACGTTACGAGTGGGGTGATTCCCGCTCATCCGTGCGACGCTCCACTGTGTGCCTACAAGAGAGGTGTCCTTCCGCCGTGCGGGATTCCTCTAGTTCCAGTATTTAAAATCTTTATAGTTATTATAAATGTCCGTTTATTTCAACAAAGAATGATGTTGTATTATGATACGACATTAAAATAAGTCATTCTTCAGGAAGGAATAACTAACTTGGGACCAGATATCACAGTTGACAGTTTTTTTTATCCTGTAAAAACACTATAAAAAATATCTAAAATAATTACAAAAGCAAGGCTGTTCAAAAAATACATATTGATGAAAAAGCTATGATGTGAAAAAGCTAAACTCCATATGGTATTATTACAGTCACAGGTTTGCCATGCTTTTTTACAGTGGACATGTATATTTATAGTCTAATCCATGTAAATTTACACTTTATCTCCGTATTTTATAAACACGGGAAAAAAACATAAAAAATAACAGGAAAAATCTGTAAAATTACTGTTTTTTTTACAGTCTACTGTGACAGTGCTGAAGTAAAAATGTGACTTGCACAAGGAAAAATAAGTTGGGAAAGCCCATTAATTGAATTTTAGTAAAAGCAAGAAAATTGCAATGCTATTTTTTGTTCTATATTAAATTTAACATATACAAAAATAAACATGAATACGCATATATATATACAGTGCCTGTCACAAGCCGCGCCTCCGTGACTCTCTCCGCTACTCAGCAGCGGGAACCATCGCCTGAGTTTTAACAATCCTACCAGGACCCTTTTCGCCCACATACCCTGGGCGCTTCCGCCACCAGGTGTAGCGCATTATCTGGACTATATAAACAGTAGTCTCAGCCTCAGACGTCACGGAGCGTTGGCTGAACGTCTGATGCATACAGTACAATTTTCTGGAAACACTTCAGCAGTGTCGAAGTCGTCATCTGATTGGTTGAATTTGAGTGGGTTTCCAGGGGGCTCGAGTGTCGTGTTTATTTTCCATCCGCCAGGAAACAAAGCGCAGACATGTAATTGCGGAAAAAAACCCTGTCATGTTTATATGAGGGACAATAAGCATTTATTAAGATCAGTTAAACGTTGGATTCTCAAAAGTATGTGATCAAATTTTACTAGTTGTGTGTCTCCTTCTATCTATTATCGAAGACCAAGTGAAGTACCTTACTCAGAAGGGGATCATCCGCGTTTGCTGGCAAACATGAAACAACAGACGCCGATTCAATATTGTGGATTCTATCAAATACCAAGAGATAAAAATCAATAATTCACTTACTCAGTTAGAAATCTTTATAATGGGCCATGGTTGAGTTCTCCATTGGGACAATAATCCAAAACGAACATCAAAATAAACACAAGAATTAGTCACGGAGCACAAAATGCAGTTTTTGCCATGACTGTCCCAGTCCTCTGACCTGAACCCTAAGTGAGGTGAACCAACATCGAATTAGTGAAGTGACTTGTGGCCAGGTATGGTGACCCATACTAGGAATTCTCTCTCTCTCTTTCTCTCTCTCTCTCTTTCTCTCTCTCTCTCTCTCTCTTTCTCTCATACAAATTATATCCTGCCTTCATTCTGCTTCAATGACTATTGTCCAGCACTAACCCCTATTATTATGAAGTGCTTTGAACAGCTGCTCATGCACCATATCAAGTTTGTCCTCCCTGTATACCTTCTAGTTTGCATATCAGTCTTTCTGCTCGACCAATGACGCCATCTCCACTGCCCTGCACTCTGGTCAAAAAAGACTCCTATGTCAGAATGATGTTCACAGACACAGCCACTGTGGCTAGTGGTTTTTACTAGCATATCAGCATTTTCAATGGCCACAATTTTCTTGTTGGTAAATTACATTTTAGATTTAATACAGCACACAAATATTTCCAAGTCATTTGACCAATTTAAAGGCCATTTTCCCCTTATCATATTAAATGCATGCATAATCTTTCATAACAAATTCTTGCATTTTATCAATAATTTCACTTAATGTAATAAGATATAGGACTGTTACTAATCATATGACATCTGCAAAATAAATTTTTTCCACTGCTGAAACAGAAGTGACTGGAGCAGTATTCAAATGCATTTATGACAGTTCAATGTAGCTGAAATATAGCATGAATTATAGGATCATAATGTTGTGAGCTCTGTGTTTTAATATACATCTTAATTAATGAGTTGTTAAAGCTTTTAAACGATTCATTCAGACGGCTTATTCATTCAAAAATGAAGCAATTGCCTGTCCTGGCCTGGACCGCTGAATCATTGACTCAAATGATTCAAAAACGAATCATCCATGAACAAAACAATGCTGCTCTGTGTGTTGCATATGCATGACTGTTCTGCTGTGATCTTTGTTTGGAACTATTTTCATTAAAAAATGGAGTAAAAACAATCGACAATATCTGGAGAGTTCAGATGCAAAAGCTTCTAAAAGCCATCTTGGTCAAAAATAAGATAATACTGAGTGAATGCTCTCCACACATAGTATATATTCATCAAGTACTTTTTTTACTTCAATTGTGCTAAATCTCAGCTTCAAGCCACTGCGAAGTACCAGTACTTACAAACCTATACAAAGTAGCCAGAAAGAAATGCAAATTTGACGTCAGACGTTCTTAAAGGCATTTTCAACTGAACTCTTCATATCGTTCCAATAAATTCAAATTTAAAAACTGAACCAAAATGTATATTAACTACTTGTTTTAGTCAATAAAAAGCCTTGTCAGCGTTACCTTGTTGTTAGTCATTATCCTATTAATCTCTTTTTACATGCGCTGAATGCAATAAAATCAGAACCATTCTCACTGAAATTTCGAATTCAGATGTTTGATTCAGATTAGTTGTCCAGTTGGGAAAGTAAAATTCTCTTCTTTCACTTGCCTCTTCAAAAAATCTACTTGTCTCAGACAAGCATTAATGTCGTGTTCTATGACTGTATATACAATTCAACCCGCCAGAGTGGCTAGTGGGAGTGACTGTGTTACCCGCCACAGCCGAAATACACCTGCATAATATAATCACTCCTGAAAACTCCCCCTTTCTCTCTCCCTTCCGTCAATACACCCGAGGAGTGATGATATTACTGTCCCGAGGTCGAAGTGCTGCAAAGTGCTTTTATGGCATACATTATAGTTATCTTTTTAGAAAATTGACAATATTTACTCATGTAACTAGTCATGTATCCATGTTTAATAAGGGAATATGTGGAAGTGTTTGGTGTTTAGGAGGAGACTCCAGGCCAGAACCAGCAGGTTGAAGGACAGCTTCATACATCAGGCTGTGAGGAATCAACCCCTCCCTCTCTCCTCTCTTTTGCCCCATACATTACTGATCGCTGGCCCTCATACCCCCAAGCTCTCACTCCCCTCCCACTTATTTTTTCCACTGCATGGTACAGCATGCTACGGTTTGGTTCGGTTCACTTTTGAGAGATTTTCCATTGGTTGTAGTACCTGGTACTTTTTTTAGTACCACCTTGGCTGAGGTTTCAAGTGAAATGTACTGTACCATTACCAAAACATTGTTCTTTTTAACCTTTTATTTATCAAAGAATCCTGAAAAATTATCACTGGTCTGAAAAATAATTAATCAGCAAAACAAATATTGTGAAAATGAAGACTGGAGTAATAATACTGAAAATTCAGCTTGGCTTCACAGGGGAAAATTATATTTTAAAATATACTAAAATATATATTTTTTTATTTTTAATTGAAATAATATTTCGAATAGATACAGACTTGATGAGCTTTAGAAATTTCTTTAAAAAAAAAACTTAATTGATTCCAAACATTTGAATGGCAGATTGCATTCATCTGTACCACTCCGGGTTACCCTTTTAGTCGAATCACTTCGACGTTACATATGGGAACTCGCCAGAGAGACCGATTTGCCTTTGAGCTTTTAC
>JAUCMU010000320.1:0-13828 GCA_032275025.1 Enteromius treurensis
TCGTCGGTCACCGACGTGACGTCTCCGTTCCCTTCTTCAGGGAACGAGGGTTACAATACGTAACCGAGACGTTTTTAAGTATAAGTATTTTGACTGAAAATGTTAACTTTTCAAGAGAAATTACAAGTAATACACCGAATTAAACATTAACTTAAGCAGAAAGGCAGATTTTTGAACATATGACTGTGATGGAATAGCAAAGAATTTAAAATAAATTACCAAGCAGACACACACACACAAGGAAGAAACAAGGTATGTGTTTCCATTTATTTTGGTGGGATTCAGATTTCATCAGCGATCCACCCGTGCCCGAGCCCAGTCAGAGGTGGAGAGGAAGCACATGAATGTCACACTTTAAAAGCATTCTGAATGAATCTTGCTGAACACAGGTTCTACCGCCTTATTAGCCTATTTTACGCTCCTGCGAACAAGGCAAACGGAGCGAAAGAGATATGCAAATATTAATCTAATTGGCCTGTCAGGACCACGGTCCCCCAGTCGAACAGGTGACAGTGAAGGGGAGAGCACAAGCAGATTGGATTCAGCTGCCACCCTTACTCATTTCATTAAGTCATTCTGCATGCATTATGCCTGGGGTCAATGCACTATCCTTGAACAGGTCTTTCAGCATTCACTACCGCAGAGTTTCTCTCTATCACTTTTAAAGCACCACATGCTCCATGTATCTCTTAGGGACAGATGCACAAATCCAGATCCCCCAAGAGCATCCACAGTGACTGGGCACGGTGCCTGTTAATTGTGATCAATGGCACTTTTGAACAACAAATAGGCCGGATGTGCTTGTGATGATGTCAGTGTACCGCTTTATCATAGCAGCAACACAAATCATCATCAGTTTGCAGACTCTAGAGAAAAGCCTCTGTATGACGCTCCAAAGAGACAGTGCAAAAGATAGAGACAAAATACGAGAATCTGTAACATGGGGTTTGGTTAATGTGCTAGAAACGAGCGGGCGGCACTGGACATAGACGTTCCATAAGACTTAATGATGCATCTAGAAAAAAAACACACACTTTCATTAGCGAACTATCACTCCCTGCACAAAGGGACCATGCAACAATGCAAGGGAGGAAAATCGATGGTGATGATTTAGCAAGCTAAAGAAAAAAGACAGAAAGAATGATAATCGCTCTAGGAATGAGAATCAAGCAGACAAGGAGACTATCTGAGGAGAGAGGGAGAGAGATTGAACAGTAAATCAGAGGGCAAACTCCAAAAGAGCATTGCAGAGCCATGATAACGCTGTAGCTTAGACCTGAAGTAAGAGAAGAATAAAGTTGGTTATAAGTAAAACCCTTCTCCATAGAATGGCTTCACCTTAAAATGTGCTACATTTAAAGTTGGCCAGTAAAACTAACAATCACTGACACTGAAAGTGATCAAATATGTATGGGATCGCTGGAAAATATGTTCTTTTTTATCACATGCACACAGATTTAACACTTGTCAGGTATAAATTGGCTTAGATTAATAAAAAAATGGGCAGTATTCATTTAGACAGCCATACATATACACATATAGACAGTCTGATAGATAGATGATAGATAAAGATATTCAGTTTTACATGAAATAACTGATACACAGAGAGAGATAGATGAAAGTTCACTGGTAAATGATTTATATTACAGTGAGATCTGTGTCTGTAAAGAGGTGGACATATTTACAAAGCTGTCAAACCAAAATGACCCATTCCATTTCATTCTAATCCTAAAAAAGTCACATAAAAACATATGTTGACTAATTATGTTTTACTGACATATGTTTAACATCATGTGTATCTTGCTAAATGGGTGCAGAACAACAAAATAACCTTTGTATGACATCAAACATATATATATATAAGAAAGCAGCACTAAATTAATCTCAAAATATCACAGTTATTAACAAAAAGACAGGCAGGCATCCAATAGCAGCACTGTTGTTAACTGGAATACGGTACATTATCAACCTCTTAACCCACTATCGCAATAAAAAACAATATCAAACTGCCCTCGAGCTGCTAGTTTTTGTTCCTATTCTGGCAATGAACAACTTTTTTCAGCCTTTTCCAAAAAGTGGCTGTTCTTTTCAAGAGAAGGATCAATGAAAATGATAATTAACATTATTTGAGTAAAGAGACACTTTTGATCCAGAAGAAAGTCAGCTCACAAAGAGCTGCAGAAGATATTCAACAATCAATACTGCATTTATAATGTGGCTCCATCAGCATTCGGTTAATGAAACACCTGTGGCGGGCGAAAACGGCAGACTTATCCACATAAGCCCACACCAAACGTCCTGCTTGAATTGTGGCACTTAAGGCTTTGCGGATTCTTACTGACTGAAAGGTTAGGCCGTATTCCTCTGTATGTACAATTAATTTTTCCTTCGGCTTTTCTCACAGCGCCAACTCTCCATTTGTGCATCACATCAACGCACCATGGATTCCATTTCAAGGCTGAATGCCTGTGCAGTTATTTTCTTTGCGCTCGTATGTTCCATGTCTGCAAACTTGGAAGTCAAACGTCGAGTCAGGGCTGAATTTAACGATGCATCAAAACTTCACCCAGAGATATTGGCAAGAAACTGTGGCATGTCATGTCATGCCGCCGCGGGCGGACAGACTGCTACAGTGTGATTAGCCTATGCTGTGATCAGCTCCCAGCTCTATAATCACATACAGCCAAGAGAACAAGATTGACAGGATGTCGTGGAATTAAAGCAGAATTTTGGAATCCTGACAGCTGATGTACTGGTTAAATTACATAAACCTAGCACCAAACTTATTTACTTCAGAAACTGCTTTAGTACTAAACATGCCATTTTAACTGTTTTTTTTTTTTTTAATTATTAAAAATAATTAAAAACAACTAATGCAATTCATCTATAACTGAAAACTTTGTAAATACAGAAATGTTCATCAGGGTTACTGTGGGTTGAAGGTCAGTTTTAAAGTTTTTAAGATCTGTTTGAGACCAAGTAAAGGAAATTTAAGGAACCAATTAAAGGGACCACAATTTATTAATATGATTTATAAAGGTAAATGACTATAGGGTGAAAAAAAAAGCAATTTTGCAATTTAAAGAAAATATAAGTAATTTAAAACAGATTTCCATTAATTCATTTAACAAAAAAAAGGTTAATTTAAACTGTAATATAGAAATGAATTTTACTGTACCTTTTGATCCAGCCCAGTCTCACGGCAATTCGTACATATTTTACAAAATGGTTTATTCGTATGACCTCACTTGTATAAATTTAGATGATTTTTCCCAAGTCATACGTATTTTACGAGTTGCCAATTCGTATGAATTTGTTTGAATCAACTACACCTAACACCCTACCAACCAATCAATGGAAAGCTTATTTATTCAGCTTTCAGGTATAAATCAATTTAAAACAAACTGACATTATGACTGGTTTTGTGGTCCAGGGTCACATTTAACTTGTTCAAGACTTTAGTTATGATCATTCTGTTGTTCTTATAAATGTATCTTGATTTTCTGATTTGGAAATCAATACAAAAATGCTGTGAAAGACATTAATATTATTATCATTATTATCATTATTATAACTTATTTATTCATTTTTGTTGTGCATGCAACATTGTATTGCAATGATGTTAAGAATTTAAAACTTTTTGCCCTGATTTAGGACTTTTAAGACCTTAATTTAAGAAAGCGCAAATTAAGACATTTTAAGACCCACATAAATCCTAGTTCATGCTTTGGCTGAACTTGATTTGGCAGGGGACAGGGATTAAACACATTTGAAATTAGTTTTCTTATCATTAAATTTAACCGTATGTAAACTCCACTCTTTCGTGGCAGAAATCTGAATTAAGTACAACAATAACATTCAACATGCCACAGTAAAGCCAAGATACCAATAAAATCCCTCATCACTAGAACAATGGCATATAAAACATAGACTTCTTACTACATGATGTTGTTAAACAAATTTCGGGAGGAGCGAGTACGAATGAGTGAGTAACCATAGCCGGCTCTGCATTATCTCTATGTTCAACCATGTTCATTTGCATTCGCTTTAAATAAGCTCGACTCCTTCCTTTCCGTATCTAGCTACACAACTCCCCCTTTTTTTGCACCTTCTGTCACAGGGGGCAAGCAGGGTCCGAGCCCCTGGACAGCACACCAAACGCGCTTAAAGCATTTATGAGGAAGTGTGAACTCATGAAATGAAATGTAAGAAGAAACCAAGGCCTGTAGAATTACCTGACACTAGAATTTATAGAGTAATTGCGCCCTCAGTTTTAGCACATGCTCCACTCTTCACCAAAATGGAAAACCTGAACATAACATAAACGCTTTTCAACACCCAAATTACAATATATTAATTTCTACCAAGACTCCTCTTCTCTCGTTCTGTGCACTTGATTTCACTTGATCTACAAAGAATTTACCCTTTTTTTACATTCACAAATGTTGAAGAATCGTTGCATTAGCTTATTTTAATCAAGCAAATTAAGGCAAGCAGCAGAAATGATTTTTAGTGTTTGTTTCTGCTGTTTTTAATTTATGGCAGCATTTCCTGCCATTATTTTCAACTTCATTGTGCATAAATGGCTGAAGAAAAGGCATAAATAATCAAGTCTCACAAACCCTAGCTAATACCTCAGAAACAAATGCAAATGACTTGATCATGCTAATACTGGAGTGGAACCAAAAAGCAGTAAATTAGCTAAAACAATGATTGGATCATAACATTTGACTGCCAGAGTCACGCTCATGTCTGCTGCCATAAAAACAACCTACTAATTCCAATCAGATGATAGACAACAGAAATGGTACATAGGAAAAATATACACAATTTTACGTTTTATTCTCCAACCACAGGAGATGAAAGGCAGCTTGCTGAATGAATCCAACCACAGAGCACTGTGATTGAAGATTTGTAACAATGGCATCAGCTCGGCGGGTAGCAGATTACCTGTATCAACCAACCCTCCCGTTTGAATTATAAGCGCTTTGAACTCTGAACCTTTCTATGAACTACAGAGCCTTTCAATCTCATTAGATCTGCCACGTTAACCTTTTATATTTGCGTTTTTACTTGTTTTTCCCCCCTTTTCCCCAAAGGCCCAGGTCTTTATCATATAGCCTTAAAATTATCTACCAGGCATAAAATCCATTTTAAATTGCTTTATACTTTACATCGTTACACAGCTTGCTCTCATTAACAAGTATCACTGATGTTTTGAGGTTATGACTTTCTAATCGGCTTAGTTTGAGCGCTGACAGTCATATACAGAATGAGCTTTATGATTCCCACACAAATCACAGTACAATCTGGATCACATTTCCAAAATACAACCTTTTCACTGTGCTTTTATAGCAGAATTTTACACTTCAATGTCATGTCTTCAAAAAAATACTCCTTGTTTTCAAAGGTTAATACATTTTCCAATGTTATGATTCTTATGAATTCTTATAAATACATAATTCTTATGAATACATGCTGAATATCCATAGTATGATATGCAGACAATTTTTGCATACAGTATATTATGCATATATATCACTTTTTTTGTATGCACAGTCCCGTGGAAACAAGCTAATTTGTAAGTGAACTAAATAAGAATGCATTTCACTCATTTATTTCACAGTTTATTTGCACATACATCATTTTAGAATTCAAATCACTAAAGGAATTATGCAAAAACCTGTGCTGAATGCTGTTTGCGAACTGCACACTGCTTCTGAGTGCTTGGTTTTAGAGGATGCTCAAAGTTCTAGCAACCACAGCTGTTTTACAGTGTAGCAACCATAAACCAGCACTGAAAACTTAAAATAAAAGATAAGTTGGTCTTTGAGAACAGGGTTTATAAAAATGTAATTTCACTAGTTCGTACATACTTGTAATAGATATAATTAAACTTGTTTGGCGAGCTGTCCAGGGGAGAGGGCTTGGAAATCGATGGACTCCTGAGCCCTAGGGATTCTACCCCTTCTAGTCTGTGAAGAATGGATGGGGCTCAGCGCCTGGCACGATCCCCGAGTACCCACCCCTCGGAGAAAGGATACAGATGTGCAGTGTCTGGTAAAATTGGATTGTGGGTGGTTAGTGAATAACGTTTTGCGTGGAAACACAGCTTGCAAAATTGGCACAGCTGTTTAGTGAATTTCCCCCCTCACAGAGGAGTTTGCCTTAAGTACTTAAAAGTTTGACAAAGTGCTCTTTAAGAGCCAAAGGGAACGCACAATCTTACTTTCAGTTCCTGCTCTGTGCAATCTCACTGCCTGAACAGCAAACCCAAATCATTCCTTCATTTTTGCCAACAATCAAAAAGCCCTAGTGACCCTCTCCAGCCCGCTGTCTCATTCCTTTCCTCATCTCTGCTGCTTTCAGGCCAAATCATCTCAAAAGAGCCAGAGACAAGAAAGGAAGTGGAAAGATGCTGTACTCATCGACTCTCACTCTCACATGAAAACGGATCAGTATCTGGATCTTAGTGGCCCCTGAAGACAACAGGCTTTGATGTGCACTACCTTCCTTTATGTCCAGACCTATCTCACTTCACAGAAAGAGAAAGCGCAAAAAGATTAAATGAAGCACAAAAGAAAAAAGAGGAAGGGAAAAAGGAGATTTTTCTCGTTCGGCTGTACCTTCATCGCAACCAGACGTGGTGCCAGAACCTGAGAGGTTTGATCAACGTCCTAACACTTGCTCTCCGAGAGACCCCCTTCATTCGAATCTTTCCCTGTGCTAGGGAAATCATTTTTCACTGGAGGAAAATTAGTTTTTTCATCACAGAAAAGTGCACCAGGCACTTTTAACGAACGCAATTTTGGAGGAAGGCGGGTGGAGAGCCAATATGGATTTCCATAGTGTCCGTAATTCAAACTGGTAATTCAAAGTTTTACCTTATATGAGATGCTAAAAATCTGGAGAAATCAGTGTTATTCATTTAGCTGGGCAGTTATCGCTCCTTGTGTGATATAAGATTGAATCCGTCCTCAGAAATGGAATTATGAGTAAAAACATTTAAGACGAACATCATTTATTCTAACATCATTCCCTTTCTCGTCTTATTTTCCTTCTGTGAAACACAAAAGGAGTTGTGCTCTTATTCAAGCAACAAAAATTGGTGTTGATTTTTACTGCCAAGCTCTAAACAGGCTTTAAAGCATGCTATAAAAATGTCAGAACTGTAGTCTATATTGCTTGTGCACTGTATTTCATGTCTTCTGAAGCCATACAGTACATTCATCTAAGGAATGGAACAAAGTGGAAGCAAAATTTTAACTGATAATCTTTCTCCTTGTATGTTTTATCAAAACAATAGAGGGCAAAAAGCATGTTTCTCCATAGAAACACGGTTCTCCAAGTGTTACAATATAATGTGCATACTGTATTATATACAGTATATACAGTATATATACTGTACCACAGACATATCACCCAGCAGCCCAAGCCTGGTTGCCCACTGAAGCTAAGCAGGGTTGAGCCTAGTCAGTACCTGGATAGGAGACCTCCTGGGAAAACTTGGTTGCTGTTGGTAGAGGTGTTAGTGAGCCCAGCAGGGGGTGCTCACCTTGTGGTCTGTGTGGGTCCAAATGCCATAGTGACGGGGACACTATACTGTCAATAGATTAGACGTTAAACCGAGGTCCTGACTCTCTGTGGTCATTAAAAATCCCATGACACTAATTTAAAGAGTAGGGGTATAACCCCGGTGTCCTGGCCAAATTCCCACTGGCCCTCTTCTATCATTGCCTCCCAATAATCCCTATGCATTGATTGGCTGCATCTCTCTCTCCTCTTCACCTGTATCTGGTGGGTGGTGAGCACACTGGTACTGTTGTCCTGTGGCTGCCGTCGCATCATCCAGGTGGAAACTGCAAACTGGTGGTGGAGAGACCCCCCCACGTGATTGTAAAGCGCTTTGGGTGTATGACAATTCATGATAAAGCACTTTATAATGCTTCATTCATTCATATAAATATATATATATATATATATATATGAAAAAGTATAAAAACATCAAATAAGAGATATGATACTGCAAGTAGCACAAATATGCAATGGCGAAAAAAAAATCTATATGGTGATTGGCCTCGAAAACTTTTGTGGCCAAAAATAGAGTGCTCATAAGCACAGATGGCTGCAAGCAGGTCGCATAATAACGGGGAGGCCTGCACCAGCTGAGCAACTGCCATTGCGATGAAAGGGAATTCGAACGGATTGCTTTCTCCAGGTACCATAGACCGCCTTTGTTATTTCAAAGGAGTCAGGCATCATAATAAGTCTGCTGCTAATGTGCATCTAAGAGCTCCTGTGAGGAACCCTCCTGTGAGATGAATTCTGCAAAAGTAACAGGTCAGCCAAACAACAAGTTATGCATTTCAGCGAAAACTTCAGGGACCAAAATGAAAATGCACAATATTACACCATAAAAACTAAATTAAATGTAACGCCAGGTCCTCTACAATCACGCCATCAGTCAGGAGCTAATTAAACAGAGCCGGGGGATCTCTAAAGAGACCTCAAACCAGCAATGGTTTAGTTCCCTCTCATCCGCACACCTTACGATGTTATTAAATTATGCTGGCAAATGATGTCTGGCTGAAATCCCAGTCACTTACAGAGATGGAAGTGTCATTTTAATCAGTGCTAAGGCCACGGTGGTGGCCATTTTTGAGTTAGGAGAGCTTTTAGGCACTATAGTCACCAATCAGAAAATGCTGTCAAATCATTGCATTTAGCAAAGTCGAAATATTCAGTAATATAAGCATGTTTCGTTATAATTACTAATTACCTTTTGAAGCATTTCTTTCAATCCTCTCAGGTGCATGTCAAAGATAATACTTTGAGAGTGTGGCATATGAACCTCCATAATGAATTAAGAGAGTTCACAAGAATATTTTCGTACTTAACCATTTAATTAACATGTAATTTTTTTTTATACATATAATAATTGCTTACTGGCATACTGTCATAGATTTAAGACTCAGCTACTGCAGGGTAGGTCTGCTTCTTAAATTCTGCATAGGTAGCAAAAAACAAAGACCCAAGGCTGATTGAAACAACATCTATATATCAAAATATATCTCAGAGGCAAAGGTGGTAAAACCATGCAAGAGATATATACGGTAAACTACACTTCAGAAAGAGAAAGTATGGGAAAAAAGAAGAAAGAATCGGCACTGGGATGCTCCCTGGGGATTCAACACATTCTCAGAATTCTAATTTGGCTTTCACCCCCAGTTTCTGGTAACACCTCTCAGCTTTTAAACACAAACATTCATCCAAAACTAGAGTTTTTGGCTGTGAAATTGAACGGGTCACCTCACCAGCAGTATGGATGGATTCTCCAAGCTTTTCATTTCAATTATCACGCATTCGTACGATTCTCGTGGTTTCTTTTTCACAACATACAATGCTGAAAACCCGGGAAGAATAGAGGTTGCTTGTGAATTTCTTGAAAATAATCTGGGGACATCTATTGGATGCACCCCAGTGGGCCACGGTATGCATGCAAAACACAGCTCACACTCATAACAGACACTGCATTTTCAGCATTCTCAAACAACATGGGAAATAACAGCAACGCTTGGCTCAGCCACTTTGGTTTGGTTCCTTAAGGAAAAAATTAGAAGCATAAAAATGCATATACAGCATTGCTGAATTCCTAAACTGATTAGTGTCTACAAAAAGTCTGAATGTGATTTTTCCAGTTAAAAACTTCAGAAATAGTCTCCCCAAGTGTATAAACTATGATGAAACTACATAAGGGCACACTGTTAATTAACTTCATGCAGGTGACGCACTCTCGTTCACACATATGATAACAAAACTCCAAAACTCTTAGACTTCCAGCTGACCCTGGAGTGAACGGCTGAAATGACCCATTTCACTGCCCAAAATAAGGTGGACAAGTTACTATGTGTATCTTCTGGGCCATATTTGTGGAAAAAAAGGTTACCAAACACTTTCGAATAAAAACAAAAATAAAGGAGATCTGCAAAACATTAGGTGAACTACTATTACTGCAAATCTGAGGACAGTTATACGCTTACCCGACAAGGTTATTTATATAAAACACATCTGGTTAAACATTCCTCTGCTTACTTTCCTTTTTTTCCCCCTCAGACTGCTTGTTTAAACCACCCCCTAATCTGCTTCATTAAACGCCTTCTAAGCATCTATATCTCAGATTAATTAACATGAAGCACAGAAACTAATTACATTTATCACACGTCCTGATTTTTCCAAGTACTGTGTCCCTGTGTCTCTTACTATGTGTACATATTTTGTTGACCCTAGAACAACATTTTAATGCAAAAATATAGTCTTGACTATGAGTAATGCCTAAAATCAGAGGAAATAATAGATGACTGACACTGATGTACAAGCACCAAATACTGATTGTTAGCCTATACTTCACAATAACTGTAAACTGTTTCTACAAATCTTATTGGTTGATCACAATGTTGTTCTAGGGTCAACATAGGGGGACATGGGACAAACCAGGGACATGTTACACTTGGCAAAATCAGTTATCATTTAGAAACCACACATAAAAAACAAATCCTATTTAATTGTTATTTTTTCACTTATGAATGAGTGTTGATCAGAACTAAGAAAAATTTACATAGATTTGTCTGTAATTTATTTCCTGGGACTTCTTTGGACTTTCCATTGTTGATGATAACTTACCATGCTTATTAGGAACCTTCAGAAATGCGACGTACAAGACCCCCCAATCAGCTCTTATTCAAATTAAGCAAGTGACCTTGAGAAAAACAGGCCAAGCTGAAAATACATGTGTGATTTTTTTGCATCATGCACAACACTCTTAATTTTAAATGACAGCCTGTCACACCTTAGCAAGGAGGACTGTGACCAGCACATAATCAACACTCTATTCATCCACTAACAAGATCAAAATACTGTCGAATTTCTCTCATAGTTTCGAACACAGAAGAGAGGCATTATTTGTAATAATTTGATAGGAAAAACCACTAGGGTATCGGATTGTTTTTAGACAGAATAGTCCAAACACACAAAAACAAATATGCTAAGTGTTCCACCAAAAAAAGCCATTTTACTCGTTGAATTCGCAGCAGGTTGTCCTTCTATAAAAGGAACACAATACCATGTCAAAGTATCCAAACTGCAGGCGCTGCGATTCTCTTTCACTACATCCTCCTATTCTCACTCTCATGTGTGGTTTTTGCAATCCATAGTTTCCCTGGACCGCTTCCTAGCTTTGGTTTTGTTAGCTAATCTGGTGCAAGGAAGGCAAAGTTTAGCGGAACAATACGGCATTGTACATCATCTGAGAGAAGAGATTAATGGGAAAGAGGCTGGTGAAGCTGCAACCGAGATAAAGAATTAGCAAATGAAGCTGCCGTTTCTTTTTTTTTGCCTTCCTCTACTGACTCCGGCTCATCCTTCATGGTAATTTGATTGAGAATGCTCCATGCATACTACAAGACCTACGCTATCTGCTCTACAGGGGAAAGTCTTGTTCCCAGAAATAACAATTCATCTTCAGGATCCCTTCCTCAGCATATATCATCGACTTGAGGCTCATCATCGTTATTTTACATCAAAGCAAGCTGATACATGGGCGACAGCGAGCAAGGCAGGAGAAAAAGACGAAGGAGAATGAGGCGAAGCACTTAACAATCCTGGGTCGTGTTCCCACACCCCAATTAATGCAGTGCCAGAAGGACGCCCGCATTCCTTTCTCTAAACAGACGAAAACAGGATTGATGACAAAGCCTCCTGCACATAACTCACGGCCTGACGTGGAAGAGGAGAGTGGGACAGAGAAAGAAAGACGGAAAGAATGGAAGTGAGGAGAATTAGGGAGAATGAGGGATTGAGACGGAAGGCCCGTTTTTCTCAGAGTCTCCCTGGCAGCAATCTTGCATTTGTATCCATTGGCTACCGGTGAAAAAGGAGTGAAATATCACCCGTCACCCAATCAGAGCGAAGCACTCATTTCCCAGTGACACTTTAACAACAGATGCCATCCACCATTAATATGTCACTGATAAATCAGAGGAGCAATAGCCCTGGACTCATTAAGGTTCCAAAAAAAGTGGATTATGTAGAAAGCGATCCTGAGCTGTATAGTTTTTCCTCATTATTCTGAAAAACAGGAATCAAAATTTACAATTTAGACAATGTTACAAAAGATTCGTATTTCTTTTGAACTTTGTGTCTCATTGTGGTTGAGAACATGAACCATGATCAGACAGTTTCTTTCCTTCAGATATCAATATGGTGACATGCATGTAAAATATTCATTGTGTTAAGCCATGTCTTGTTTTTTTGTGCTAGGTTAAGTTTCACCATAGATCATCATATATGATGCTTCAAAGTATGCAAAGATAGAGTGTAGACTGACAAACCTACAAAAGGAAAAAATAGCTAATGACTCTATAATCATAAGGACAAAATAATTGTGTCACTGTAATAATGTAAAACTGTAAAAACTGTAATATATTTGTGTCATTTTTATACATTTTTATTTGAAATTCGAAGGCGCGTGAACGACAGTGCTACAAAAAAGAAGTCTGTCCTTTCAGATTTGCATTCCAGCATTTTTATTCCAATTTACAAGGTCATCAACCAATCAATCAACCATTCACTACAAAATCAATAATATGCACTTAAAAAAAATCTACTTTAAAGTATGACTTATACACTTAAGTAACATGCTGCAAAGATAATCAGTCAACACCGCTAGTCAGTGGTGATGCTGTAAAAAAGGCATGTTGTCAGCTAAAAGATTTCCCAAGGTATGAACAACAAATCTTTATCAGCTGCACCATAAACAGCATGCTTTATAAGCGCAAGCTGCAAAAAATAAATATATAAAAGCCAGTAAAGTACTTTTTTTCAAGGCTGTCAAAAAGGAGATTAATTCTAGCCATTGTCATTTAATGAGCTGTAGAGAGTTACCTGTCACAATGCTTCCACACATTCCTGTTCGTGTAAAAAAAATAATAAAAAATCACTTTATTTAATTACTTTGCATCTGTCAAGCCACCACCCTATATGCATCCTGCCACCTCATCTGCACAACTCGCACTTGAAAACCAGTGAGTTGGAATCTGTCTTACATAAACAACACGCAACCCATAAAGCTGCACTGTCATTCATTGCTCCGTGAGAACTGATTGACACTCTTAAGTGTTGACTCCTTCTCTTCGAAAGCCAAAGAGCTCAATGCACGAGTCATTTTTCAAGTCCGAACGGTTTATTGAACGTTCGGCCATGGAAAGGGCGACAAGATCCACTTATACAAGGGCTGTGTGTCACCTCCACAATGGAGATAGAGGCAGGAAACGCACTTGGAAATAACAGGAAGGTCAGGCGGATCTATCTCCATAACAGTGCGGAAGGCATTGACTAAATCTCTTTTATATGATCACTATGCTGCAATACACATAAAATCTCACACTCAACCACCCTCACTTACACACAGAGGAATAAAGAAACACTACACTGAAGAACCAAGTCATCCTCGGCCATCTAGTGCTATAAATTTCAGAATAATCCTGGATGTTCTGAAGGAAGCTTGTTTGTTTCACTGGAATAGACTCAATATATATGTTGATGATGATGATATGTGTGTGTGTGTGTGTGTGTATATATATATACATATAAGTGCTGTCAAATGATTAATCGCGATTAATCGCATCCAAAATAAACGTTTTTCTTTACATAATATGTGTTTATGCTGCGTTTATTTATTATGTTTATATTAAATAACACACGAACAGTATATATTTTGAAAGTATTTACATATAAATGCATTTATACATTTATTTTCTTATGTTTGATATTA
>JAUCMU010000321.1:0-13817 GCA_032275025.1 Enteromius treurensis
TGACAGCTACCAGAGAGAGAGAGTCCACCCGGAGAAAAATAACGTTAAGCAGAAAATAAAAACTCGAGGCAACGACAGCTCGTCCTCAAAAAAACCTTTAATACTCGCCTGCACAGCACACTCCTCTCACACACAGATCAAAGAGTGAGCATAAAACAGGTAAAAACACTCTGATAGCGTAACAAAACATAAAATAAAAGATAGACGCGGAAAATGAGGGAATTACGTCAGTCGGCGAGCGACCATCTCCGCTGCGCGCGCGCTCACATTATCATCACACACGCATTTCTTAAAGGGACATTTACATCTATGCCACAATCACCCTCCAACATCAAGTGGCCGTTACAGATCCCCCCCAGGCAGGTAAGGCTGTCCTCAGCCGTAAACAACTGAGTATCCTATTTTGAACAACCTCATACATGAAAAGTTGACAAAATTACAGTACCATACAGGGATTATGTACTAATGGTGTGTACACTGGCATACATGACAGTACATATGAACCTTTATACATACTCTAAAGCGGCAAATCTGAAATAAATATAAACAGCATATAACAACCCAAAAATGTAGATTTTTTCCCCTTTTTCTTCAACATTTGAACCAAAACATTTCAACAAAATAGGAATTGGTTAACAATTTCCCCAAAAAGTGCTATTGTATTCCGCTTTACAGTACTCAAGAAAAAAAATAATGCATCCACAATCACAGTCAGTACACTATTTAAGGTCAAGTCTCTCTGTGTGGTACACGTTAGTCCACTCATTAGTCGACCAGTCTGAGGTGATTTGTGGCACACGTCGAGGTCGTAAGTTATAGCGTGGTCTGTCAGGAACATCCTCATTAACAGCCAAGTCTTGCCTATGAGTCATTGAATCAGTTTGTCTGTCATCATCAGGTACAAAGCCCACCTCATCGACTGATGCCCCTGGAAAATAATCTCCAGCAGATCCACCATGCTCTTGAATCGATGTTTCCCAAGTGCGAAAAGGCATTAGGTTTACCACATGAAATACACCAGCATCCGCCCCATTACTTTAGTCTGCTAGTCTGTAGTTCACTTCGGATAGCTTCTGTGTGACACGATATGGGCCTGTATAAACAGGTGCCAACTTAGCCGTGAAGTTTGCCAGAGCATCAGAACGTGGATGAGTCTTCACTCTTACTAAATCATCGACCGAGTAAGCAACAGATCGTCGTCTTCGGTCATAGTACCTCTTCCTTTTGGCATGGTTTCCCTCCAAAATGGACCTAGCATGATCATGCGCTTCTCTGAGAGACGACTCCAAACTCTCGGGGTAAGGAATACCTGGTTCCTCCATTCCATCAGCGTTTGGCTGGGTGATAATGTCAAGAGGAGTATTCAATTCACGCCCATACAGCAACATAGACGGACTATGGCCAGTGCTTTCATGTGGTGCAGTTCTCAAGGCAAAGCAAATTTGTGGCAGATAACGATCCCACGCAGTGTGCTTGTTGCCGACGTAAGCACGAATTACAGTTTTCAGTGACCGATTTACCCGTTCAGTTGCATTTGTTTGAGGGTGATACGCAGTCGTAAGTCTGTGTTCAGACCCCAGCGTGGTAAGCACATGATTAAAGAGCTCACTAACAAATGGAGATCCTCTGTCTGAAATTAGGTAAGTGGGTGCCCCGTGTCGAGCAAAGACTTCGCTCAGCAATTTGCTGGCGGCTACTTGGGCAGTCGCTTCTCTTACTGCACTAACTTCTACCCATTTCGAGAAGTAGTCCACAAAAACCAAGATATATGTATTTCCGCTGGGTGTGCGTGGTAAGGGCCCTACAAAATCCACCCCTGTATATTCCCAAGGTCTTTGTGGGCGAATGGGGACCATAAGTCCAGCAGGCTTTCTCTGGCTTGGTTTGGTGAACTGACAGACAGTACAAGAGGAAACATACTTTTTAGCGTCTGAGGACAAATTCGGCCAGTAAAAGCGAATCTTGAGTCTTGCTATTGTTTTAGTCATCCCTAAGTGTCCAGCCATTGGATGATCGTGGTAATATTCCATCAGACTCCTCTTGATGGCTGCAAGTGCATACAGTTTAAGGCGCTTCATAGGGTGAAGATTACAGGACACCTTGTCATCCACAAAGTACAGAAGTCCATCCTGGATTACATAGTGAGACAACTCCTCACTATTACTGTCATCTTCACCCTCTAGCATTCGCAGAAGCCGTCCAATAGCTGGATCGTTGAGTTGCATTTGCCTGAGGTTCTCCCGATCCGAAAATATTACCGTTGGCAAAGTACGCAGGTCAAGGCCTCCAATAACGGCATAGTCAGGAAGAACTTCCAAGGGGGATCCAGAAGAAGAAACAGGATTACGAGAAAGAGCATCCGGCACTTTATTACTTGTTCCAGGCCTATGGACAATTTCGAAGTCAAAGTCCTGTAATCTGAGAGACCACCTAGCCAGCCGGCCAGAAAGGTTTGGGCGAGACATCAGCCATCGTAAACTGCTGTGGTCAGAATAAATTGTCACATGAAGACCTTCTATATAAGGCCTGAAGTGCTCCAGGGCCCAGATGATGGTCAAACACTCCTTTTCTGGAGCAGAATATGGTCTCTCAGCCTTGTGAAGAGCGCGGCTAGCGTAAGCTACCACATCCTCTCTTTCGTTTGTATCTCTCTGCATGAGAGCAGCTCCGAGTCCAACATCACATGCATCTGCATGGATAAAAAAAGGAAGTGAAAAGTCAGGAAATGTCAAAACAGGTGCAGAAGTCAGCTTGTCTTTGAGGAAATCCACGGCAGTCTGGCATTCACTGGACCACGCAAAGGGAACATCCGCTCTAGTAAGAGCAAAAAGGGGCTCTGCATGGCGGGCATAATCCTGGATAAAGCGTCTATAATAGCTGGTCAGTCCCAGAAACTGCCTGACTTCCTTTACGCAACCCGGGGTTCTGAAATCAGTCACTGCCCTCATCTTGTCTTCATTTGGCCGGATACCATCTTTTGTGACATTGTAGCCCAGAAAGGTGAGTTCACTCCTGCAGAACTGGCATTTTTCGAGTTTGACAGACAACCCTGCAGATTCCAGCCTGGAGAGAACTTCCTTCAGGTCAACAAGGTGCTGTTCAAAAGTAGCTGACGCCACAACAATATCGTCTAAATAGACGGCACATGACTTGTAAATGAGCCCCGCAAGTACAGTGTTCATTAATCTTTGGAATGTGGCGGGCGCATTGCACAAACCAAACGGTAAGACCCGAAACTGAAATAACCCGCAGTGGGAAATGAAAGCAGTCTTCTGTTTTGAGTTCTCCGCCATTGCCACTTGCCAGTAGCCTCTGGCCAGGTCAATAGTGGTAATGAAAACTCCTTTAGCCAAAAAGTCGAGAGATTCATCAACCCTCGGAAGAGGATAAGAGTCTTTGACTGTGAGCTTATTTAGGGCACGATAATCAACACAGAATCTAGGTTCTCCCGATTGTTTTGGGACAATTACTACTGGCGCAGCCCAAGGGCCAGAAGCAGGTTAAATTATTCCTTCTTTTAGCATACTCTCGACTTGAGACTCAATTAGCTCCTTTTTGGCAGGGGACGTGCGGTAGGGGGCAAGTTGAACTGGCCTTGCATCGCCTATATCGATTTCGTGCTCTACAAGGGAAGTGTGTCCCAAATGTCCATCAAACAATCCACTAAAGGTCTTCAGCAACTCAAACAATTTGTTCTTCTGTTCGTCGTTCAGAGATGCTTCCTCTGTTTTCGCGGACAGAGCAGAATGACTGATCCCCAAACCCAACAAATCAGAAGTAGGCATCATTAGGTCTACACCTTCCAACTCCTCAAAAGGTACTGGCTCATCTCCAAGCACAACTGTCCTGGACGGAACATGAAGTGTGACTGAAGATCTCAGCATAAAGTCCATTCCCAGAATGACAGGAGAAGAGAGACTTTGAAGAACAGCAAAACGATGATAGAAGCGCTGACCCATGAAACCGAAAGATAACCAGACAACACCCAGTGGGCAACAGGATGCGCCATCTGCAAGTTGAATAGGTGGTGCGGACCACGGTTTTAACTGTGTGTCCCCCCCAGGAATGGTCTGGACAACCACTGATTGAACTGCCGATAAAGAAGCACCAGTGTCAAGAGTGGCATCAAAAGCTTTTCCATAAAGATTAACCTTCACTCTGAATGGAGTATTCCAATGGGACAGAGAAACAACATCCTCCACATGACACAAGGTAGGCTGATCGTTTATAGAAGCATCAGGAAACCGAGGCACAATTACTTCCTGGAGGGAGGATTGCCCCGACTGAACGTCCTCCCTCCCCTGAAGTTTCCCCTCTGGTTAAAGCCAGAGGTCACTGTACTCTCCACAAAAGCTTGGTTACCACCATCCATCCTATGTTCTTCAGGTCCTCTGTTCTCATTACCTCTAGCCATGTTAAGAGGCTCTGTTGGAGGTGGTCGAGGTGTCTGTTTTTGACTACAGCTTGGGCAAGTACGAGTGGTGAAACCAGGCAAAAAGCATTTAAAGCAGTGAACAGTCTTTGAGGGCAGACCACTACACTGCAGCTGAGCTGAATGCCCGACACTTGGGCCAAGAACTGTATGAAGCTCGTGAGCCCGCAAAAGAAGGTCCATGACAGATGGTATTGGTGTGCCATAAAGAGCCACTCTATATTTCTCCAGCACATGTTTCCGAATCAAGTCAATTTGTTCTTGTTGGGGTGGAGGGGTCTTTAGCTTACGGAACTCACCCAACATGTGAGCGACAAAGGTTGGCAAAGGCTCATTCGGCATTTGCATGCGGTCCAAAATGCCCCTTAAAATTCGCTCTTGGTTGTCAGAAGGCAGAAAGACTGTTTTAAAAAATTCACAGAACTGAGCCCAAGAGGTTACATGAGTACTTAGGATGGTAAACCACTTTCTTGGTTCTTTTGACAGAAACCGTGGGAGCTCAAGAAGAATCTGGGCATCTGTAAGATCCAAGGAGGTTCTATAAATATTCAATGACTGAAGCCACTCCTCAGGATTAAGGGAGCCATCTGCTGAAAACACGGGTGGCTCGAGTCGTGATTTATAAAGCATAGAGGTAAGTGCATTTGTCGTGGCATTTACATCCACCACAGGTGGGTGAGCAAACATGGGTGTATCGCTATAAGCAACACTAATTGGCACTGGCTTCGAAGCCATCGACGGTGCCTGAGCCTTACTGTAAGGTGTTGAGCTGGCCACAGGAGCTGGTTGCGGATTTACAAGTCTATCACCTTCTTGCCGCACTAAGCGGTTCAGTATGCCTTTTTGCAGGTCAATCGAGTCATGAAGGCACCGCTGCAGCACTGCAACCTCTTCTTGTAACAATTGGACTTGAGCCTTTAAGCCTCCAATAGCGTGTTGCGACTCTCCCTGCTGTGGAGGAAAGTCATCGAACGTGGGCCAGTCTGTTGGGTCAAACTGATAGTCAGGGTGAGTAGCCATAATGTAACAACACAGTCACAGTGAACAAATGCAAATAATAAGTTGGAAAAACTGTAAAAGTTCACAAATATTACAGTTAAAGCAGTAATAGCTTAGTAAAATGTTGCTTATTTGAGTATTTATGAGTTAACCAGCAATATTACTTTTTTAAATGTTCACAAATGATTCACATGAACTCTGTATTTTCGTTTAACAGCAACGTGATACACATAAAAAAAAAATAGTACATAGAAATATATTTTAAACCAAAAAAAGAAAAGTCTCAGAAAACAAAATGTAAATCACCCTCAATTCGCACCTATGACACAGTAAAATGTAACCCAAAGTCTTTGCAAATAACAATACTGTCAAACAAGCAGGATTCAAATGAACAAACCTGTATTTTTTAAATGGAAAAATGAAAATAAATTAAGTCCAAAAGTTTCACACTTAAACAGTCCTCACTGACCCTCGTTTACTTAAATGTCGATCAGTCTCCTCCCTTTTACCGGGACGAAGCGTACTTAACTGCAGTAAAACACCTCACCTCAGATTTCCATCCACAGCTTAGCGTTCAGGGCAAAAAAACTAATTTGAATAACAAAAAAAGGCCAAAAGTATTTGCAACCCAGTCCAAAAAAAAATAGCCAATCCACGTAAAACACAAGGAATCTGAAAAAAAACCGTATTCACAGTACCTAGAAATCAGTCATGCATCGATTAATTGAGCCTAACGTTTCAGTCAGCGCGATCTGGTGAGAAAAATACTCCTCCAAAAAAAAATTGCGCAAGGAACTGCGAATATCCAAATAGATGCCAACAACAATAACAACAAAAGAAATGGTCGGTATGAATCCAGTCGTTCGGGCGCCACTTTGTGACAGCTACCAGAGAGAGAGAGTCCACCCGGAGAAAAATAACGTTAAGCAGAAAATAAAAACTCGAGGCAACGACAGCTCGTCCTCAAAAAAACCTTTAATACTCGCCTGCACAGCACACTCCTCTCACACACAGATCAAAGAGTGAGCATAAAACAGGTAAAAACACTCTGATAGCGTAACAAAACATAAATAAAAGATAGACGCGGTAAATGAGGGAATTAAGTCAGTCGGCGAGCGACCATCTCCGCTGCGCGCGCGCTCACATCATCATCATCACGCACGCATTTCTTAAAGGGACATTTACATCTATGCCACAATCACCGTCCAACGTCAAGTGGCCGTTACAAACTCACCTGGAAATGTTCAGGACTAGCAACCGCGTTCACGGAACACACAAGCTGTGTGAACGGAACAGGAGAGCCGCTCTGCTGCACAAACACACTTATACCGGGTGTTACGTGTATTTATGTGTGTTTTGGGAAACTTATAGTGATGGAGAAATGAGCTGCGTGTCATCTGAAAGTTTTAATAGATCTCGTCAGTTTTCTACCAGAGCCGCTCTCGTCAGTTTTGCGTTCTGTGCGCGATTAAAATGCTCTGCTTTCTGCGCAAAGCTGCTGTCGGTTAAAAAAGGTTTGATGAAAGAACTCGTGCCTCGATTGGAATCTGGTCATGTCAGAAAGTGTTAAGACTTAGTTTTGTGGACGTTGTCATCGTTGTTATTAATATTACTATTTTTAACGGGTCACAGGCGCTTATCCTTTTAATTCAGACAGGACTAACACCTCAGTGTTTTTTACAGAGGTGAGAGGGGCTGTTTTGTGCATCTTGGCGTCACAGAGATCACATGTGTGCATTGCTATAGTCATTCAGATTGATTACAATTAGTATAATGACAAATACCATAGTGAATCTAAATGGCTAGTATAGCAAAACCATGTTAATGTGTGGTTACTTTAGTTCAACTATTAGGATTTTTATTTGTTGTAAACCCATGTTTAATTTTGATAATTAAAACATATGTAACCGAGTGCAGAAATTAACGCGAGTAATCTTACCTGATACTGATATCACAATAGCCAAACAGTTTACGTGATCTGACTTTTTATTTATATTTATTTATTTATTTTATATATCAAAATATATTAGACGTGTGTGTGGTAAGAGGATCTATGGCATATTGCGTTGGCTAAAACACACAAGGAAACGCGTCGTAAAAAAATAATATCACAGACATTGCATTCGGACTCTAGAATTATTGCAGAGGTTGTGAGAGAAAAACATAGACATGGCAGATCAGACAGGATTAAAATAACCAAGTACGCCTGTGAAACAAATCATTCTCTAACGACCCCCTGTAAAACTAGTCCTATCCGAATAGAGCTTTACTTTTAGTCACTATTTAGGTAGTACGCATATTCTGAATGCCGTTTACAGAATTCAAATGAGCCATTTTAATCTAGATTAATTTAAAAATGAATCTAGATTGATCTAGATTAAAAAAAAAATTATCTATGCCCACCCCTAGTCATATGTGTCATAAATGTGTATTATAAATTGTCACACACTTATAACCACAAATAAGTAAATATTACACATCAAAACTGTTCTTGTGAATACTCATGGCATGATACAATATATTCTAAAGGTATTTATAATACATTATGCAATCATTATTCCTTAAAAATACGTGTTACCATAAATTCAGTGCACACAGACCGAAGTAGTTTTAGTTTGTTAACTTTTTTTGTGATGATTTAGGCTCACATTTAACAAAACCAATAACCAATTTACTCTCTCAACTAATTAGAATATGATGACATGACAATCAGCTAATTAACTCAAAACACAAGGTTTCCTGAGCCTTCAAAATTGTCTCTCAGTTTGGTTGATTAGGCTACACAATCATGGGGAAGACGTCTGATCTGACATTTGTCCAGAAGACAATCATTGACAACCTTCACAAGGAGGGTACGCCACAAACATTCATTGCCAAAGAAGCTGGCTGTTCAAAGAGTGCTGTATCCAAGCATGTTAACAAAAAGTTGAGTGGAGGGAAAAAGTGTGAAAGAAAAAGATGCAGAACCAGCCTAGAGAACCACAGCCTTATGAGGGTTGTCAAGCTAAATTAATTAAAGAATCTGGGTGAATTTCACAAGGAATGCACTGAGGCTGGGGTCAAGGCATCAAGAGCCAGCACACACAAATGTGTCAACGAAATTGACTATGGTTGTCGTATTCCTCTTGTTAAGCCACTCCTGAACCACAGACGACATCAGAGGCTAAGAACAAGAAGAACTGGACTGTTGCCCACTGGTCCAAAGTCCTCTTTTTAGATAACAGCAAGTTTTGTATCTAATTTGGAAACCAGGGTCCTAGAGTCTGGAGTAAGGGTGGAGAAGCTCATAGCCCAAGTTGCGTGAAGTCCAGTGTTAAGTTTCCACAGTCTGTGATGGTTTGGGGTGTAATGTCATCTGCTGATGTTGGTAAATTGTTTTTTTAAAACCAACGTCACTGCAACTCTTTACCAAGATATTTTGGAGCACTTCATGCTTCTTTCTGCTGACCAGCTTTTTTAAGATGCTGATTTAAATTTTCTGTACGATTTGGCAACTGCCCAAATGACCAATGGTGTTGGTGTGCTTGACTGGCCAGCGAACTCACCAGACCTGAAGCCCATAGATAGGTGTATTGTTAAGAGAAAAATTAGAAATAAGAGACCAAAAAAAATGCAGATTATTGAGCCAGTAATCAAAGTATATATATAATACCAAGTATTGAGTACATATACAATAAATGAATATACTTTCCAGAAGGCCAACAATTCACTAAATTTTATTTTTTTTATTGGTATTCTAATTTGTTGAGATTGAATTGGTGGGTTTTTGTTTCACAAGCTAATATGATTCTTTAGGGTTTCAGTGAAAAGTTTATAATATAGTTTGTTTTAAAATTTCTCAAAGATGATTTTACCTTGTCAAAAACAGCTCTTTTGAAATCACTCTGTTCTGTGTACTTCCCCTTTAAATCTTCACAAGCTCTGATGAACCCACCCCTCTTTTTTGAGGCACTTTCAGATGATCTTTTTTTAGCCGTATTCATAGTGAAACTTACTAATTAGCACATTATTAGGAAAGGTGATTTGCAAAGATTCATTATATAAGACATTATATAATCACTGCTTCTGTAGGTGAGGCTGGATCATGAATGATTCGCGCGAACATAAACGCATTTCGGTTAATGATTACTGCTATGTTCATTAATACATTAAACAACAAAACACCTCAATCGCTTAGGAGTCTTGCTTGTCTCTGCATCTCGGACTGACGACGGCTCACTCAGGGCGCATCTGAGGTAAGACACCAGTTCAGTCTGTGTGACACGCTGCTGTCAAACAACTATTGTGGCAGTGGCCTCTGTCGGTGTGGCGTCTTTATTATTGTAGGGTGGTTGTGTACACACACTCGCAACACACATTTCAGTCCAAACAGCTTGTAAAAGTGCATGTAGCACCGGATGACCCCTTTAAATGTGAGCAATGTCTGCAAAATGAGACCACTTTTATCCATTTAGCCCCTTAAATTTAGGTTTGTCTGATACCTAGAAGATGTATTGCCTTCCTTCAAATACATTTGGGTAACTTTAAAGAAAAAAATTATACAAATAAATCTTTTTTTTAACTGTTAGCTGGCACCTAATGAAATCAGGAAACTTTTTGCAGGGACGTGAACCAAACAGATTAAAAAAGAAAAAATAATAATTTCAAATAAAAGCACAGTTAAAAAAATAACTAAAAAATATTTTTGTTTATTATAAAATTATGAAAAAAAATGTTATAAGATTAGGGTATTTACTGTCAAATTATACAATTTGTATTTATTTTTTTTAGTTTACTCCAGTGTATTTGATAATGGAACTATTTTTAATTCATGCCAAAATCTGCAAAAAATAAGAAATATGCCAAAGAGCTTAAGAGGTTAAAATATTTAAAAAAATATATATATATGTATATATATATATATACATACAAATGTCTTTGTTCAGATTAAGCTGTAAAATAAATAGTTTATCCCTTTAAATGCAGTAGATTTTGAAAGATGTCAACAAAAAATGGGCAAAAAAACTTTAAATGCGATTTTTCTCAGGTTTTCAATTGAAAAAACAGGGCAGACGACTGTAATTCATATGGGTATATATTTAAAATCATTTAAAGTATGACTTTAAATAGGATATCATTTTAAAGCTTTCCTTTGATAACAAAAAAAATGAGTCCCTGTGACTCATTTTGCTGTATCAGGTTACAATTAGACAAATGTTTCACATGCCAAGAATGCAAGCCTAACATATAAATTAATCTGGGTGACTCTATCAGACACTGGTCTGGTGTTCCTGAGTGAGCTGTCATCAGTCCGAGATGCACAGACAAGAATGATTACTTAGCCATTAAGGTGTTTTGTTGTTGAATATAGTAATGAACATAGCAGTAGTCATTTACTCCTGACATCTGAGAGGCTGAAGATGTAGAGCATTTACTAAAGAGCTGTTTTTGACCTGGTAAAATGGGTGATTTTTTACACTACCATTAAGAAATTTAAACAAACTAAATAAGACTTTTCATTAAAATCCTAAAAAATCATATCAGCTTGTGGACAATTGCTGTTATATGCCCCTTTTGATAACTTTGAAAAATTTGACGTAAGAAATCATTTTTCATGGAAAAACGGTGGAGATGGAAGCTGACCAGAGTATTCTATTCTTTGTTTAGGTTTTGAAGCTACATCCCACTTTAACTCCAGTGAAAGTCGCCTTGGATATGGGACGAGGCTCCAGTTCCGATCTTAGACAGGTACCAAGGTGCAAACATTGTTATTATAGTTAATATTGAGTTAACAATGAGTCCGTATTCAGTAAGTTGCTGTGTTTTTAAGACATTGTTTATTTGAAAGGGTGGCATAAATTATCAAAAGTGATAAAAAAAAAAACACAAACCAGACACTTTTCTGTACTCATATTCTCAAGTTCAAGGTGTCAGTGTAAAACAGTGAATCTAATTATTAGCATATGAAGATTAGTGCAAATAGAAAGAGAAAGGGTTAGCACTATACAAATAAGTGCTCTATAGTAGCATTCTGTGTCAGTGTTTCAAAGGTTCAAATTAACCCTTTCCATTTAAATTAACCAAGAAATGTGAACTTTGAGCAATATTGATCATGACATTTAGATTTAACATTAGATGATGTATTAACTAACATGCACAAACAATGAACTATATATTTATTACACTACTAATCTTTGTCAGTGTTAGTTAATAAAAATATTTATATTCATCATTTGTTCATGTTAGTTCACTGGGCGTTAACAAACGTAACTTGGGATTTTAATAATGTATTAAATAATTAGTGTAGTTAACATGAACTAAGAATGAACAATACATCAACAGCATTTATTCATCCTAGTTAATTCAATCATTTACTAATGCATTATAAAAATCACAATTTTTGTTAATGCAAAGTGAAATAAAATTAACAACGATTAACTACCATTTTGTTTTAAACAAGTTTAATAAAAGTCTAAAAAATGTTCATGTTTGTTCATTTTAGTTGATGCATTATAATAATGGTAACAAATTACACTTTATTTTTAGGTGTTACGCCCAAAAAAAAATAATTTAAAATACATTTGTCATACTTAGTTTAAATTTATTACCATATTTACAGACGTATCACTCAACTTGCTGATAAAAGTTAATTAAACTTTACTTGGAGTACTAATAGTGTACAGTGCTCATTTCTTAATATTAAATCTAAAATGTGTTTTAATGCCACATGTCAAAGGTAAATCAAAAACTTTAAAGCAACCAACTTTATAATTTGTGGACCACTTGAGATAGAATGCCCCAAAGATAAATGTCTCTCTTTAGGTTTGTGAGGGATTGTTCCAAGAGTTTCTCGAAGCTGGAATTTCCACATGGCCTGGATACTTGGACACAATGTCATTATCTCTGGAGAATTTACACACAAGGTAACTGACTCTGTCCACACTTATTAAACAATACTCCATAAAGATTTTTGACTAAATGTTTGTGATGGATTTTGTTTTTATTCTGCAGGTATGATGAGATGGGTGTCCTCTTCATGTTGATGGTCAGTGAGAGCACACTAAAAAGTGGCCTTCTGCTGGTCCGTAACAGAAACACCACCATAAGAGAGACTATGCACATCTCAGATATCAAATCCTTTCTGCTCAAATACATATCTGCCTCAGAGAATTTCTGACATCTGAATCTCAAAAGAATATACCTTGTAAAGTATCTAATTGCAGAAGTGATGTAACCACGCCTAAATGTATACTCTGCTCAAGTAAAATAAAGTGATGTAACTGTTATAAATTTGTCACTCTGCTTATGTAAAACAAAATGTTCAAAAAAAAGTTTTCACTAATTCCATTCAAGTGTTCATTCCACACAGACTGTTCAAGTGTTTATTTCTTTTAATTTTGATGATTATAACTGACAACTAATAAAAAACCCAAAATCGGTATCTCAGTAAATTAGAATATTAATATAATGTCTTGGGCAATCTATGAGCCTGTACAGCACTCAATACTTAGTTGGGGCTCCTTTTGCCTGAATTACTGCAGCAATTTGGTGTGTCATGAAATCTGCATCTCCATAAAGTTGGTCAACAGCAGGAAGCATGAAGTGCTCTAAAACGTCATGGCTGCATTGACCTTGGACCTCAGAAAACACTGTGGACCAACACCAGCAGATGACATGGCACCACCACTTCCATCACTGACTGGAAACTTTAAACTAGACCTCCAGCAACGTGGATTCTGTGCCTCTCCTCTCTTCCTCCAGACTCCTGGACCCTGATTTTCTAAGGAAATCCAAAATTTACTTTCATCAGAAAACATAACTTTGGACCATTCAGCAGCAGTCCAGTTCTTTTTGTCTTTAACCCAGACGAGATGTTTGTTATGCTGTCTGCTGTTCAACAGTGGCTTGTCACAAGAAATGCGACAGCTGAAACCCATGTCTTGCATACGTCTGTGCATAGTCGTTCTTGAAGCACTGACTCCAGTCCACTCTTTGTGAATCTCCCCCACATTTTTTGTAATGGTATTGTTCCACAATTCTCTCCAGGGTGCGGTTACCTATTGCTTGTACACTTTTTTCGACCACATCTTTTTTCCTTCCATTTGCCTCTCTGTTAATGTGCTTGGACACAGAGCTCTGTGAACAGCCAGCCTTTTTTGCAATTTTTTGAGCTCTTTTAAACTTTTGTGTCTTGCCCTTGTGCAAGGTGTCAATGGTCGTATTTTGGACAACTGTCAAAACAGCAGTCTTCCCCATGATCGTGTAGCCTACAGAACTTGACTAAGACACTTTGCAGGTGTTTCGAGTTAATTAGCTGATTGGAGTGTGGCACCTGGGGCCTGTTTCTCAAAGGAGGTTAAGTGAAAACTCGGAGTTAGTTAACCCTGAAATGAGGATAACTCTGGGT
>JAUCMU010000322.1:0-13782 GCA_032275025.1 Enteromius treurensis
TTTCTCGTCAGTACGATTTCATCAATCCCATCACAAAGCCTGAAAACATCATACCTCCATCCGTCATCCTCGCACCCGTGCAGTGGGACATTTCAAGAGGGATCACAAATGCTCAGGTCACCGATCCCAGTCCACCAGAGTGTCCTCCTGCTAAGACTTATGTCCCGGAAGTTATTTGTCAACGTCTGCTCAGACTCATCCACGACAATCCAAGTGCTGGTCATACAGGTATCTTAACCACAACAGAGCTTGTGACTAATCGGTTTTGGTGGCCAACCCTTTGTCAGGATGTGTCAGCCTTTGTC
The DNA here is from genome assembly GCA_032275025.1 of Enteromius treurensis. Taxonomy (NCBI): domain Eukaryota; kingdom Metazoa; phylum Chordata; class Actinopteri; order Cypriniformes; family Cyprinidae; genus Enteromius; species Enteromius treurensis. Next base: position 306 of record JAUCMU010000322.1, read on the forward strand.
AAAGCATGTGTAGAGTGTCAGACCTCCAAATCTTCTCGTCTTCGGCCGGCTGGCCTACTTCATCCGCTACCTGTTCCACACAGACCCTGGTCCCACCTAGCGGTGGATTTCTTCACTGATCTGCCTCCATACAATCAGTACACGACAGTGTTGACCGTAGTGGATAGTTTCTCCAAAGCCTGTCGCCTGATTCTGCTCCGCAAGCCTCCCACCGCCTGGGAAACCGCTCAAGCACTTATGGAACAGGTATTCCGATTCTACGGTCTTCCTGAGGACATAGTGTCAGATAGAGGCCCACAGTTCATATCCCGAGTTTGGAAGGCATTCTGTCAACAACTCAATATCAATGTGAGTCTCACCTCGGGTTACCATCCTGAATCAAACGGTCAAGCTGAGAGGCTCAACCAGGAGCTAACCCCGGTCTCCCCAGGGTCCTAGCGCAGGCCATCACAGAGACTGTGCCTCTCTACTTAGTGATCCCAGTCATGGCAGTCGCCATTTTGAGTGGGTGGGCTGCACAATGCCGTCCCACAACTTTGCCGGATTCCAAGTCTTCCCCAGAACCACTGGAGGTGTCGACAGATGCCGTAGGCCCTCTAGAGGTACCGCTGCACAACCCCCAGAGTTTGTGGTTGTCGTAGAGTCCCCGGGGGTTCTGCTGGTGGCTGCACAACACTCAGGACTGTCCCTTTGCACCATGGAAGCCTCACCTCAACCTGCTATGGCTATGGAAGCCGCCCATGAACTTTAAGCCTGCCTTGTTCACCCTGTTACGGCTACAGAAGCCCTGGACCTTTTGTCTGGCCTGGCTCCAGGGTTGGGGACTGCCCATGAGCTCTTGCCCGACTCTGCCATGGCCAGAGGGGCCGCCATTGAACTCTCGTCATGCCTAGACCCGACCACGGAGGCCATTTAATCTTTGTCTTGCCCTGTTACGGCCATAAGGACCGCCATCAAACTCTCATCCTGACCTGTCACAGCTAAGGAGACCATCTTGGAGTCCTCAAATTCAAATTTTATTTGTCACATACAGAATCATCATTAACCTCTCAGTGTTCTCTGTTTCAGTCATGCCTGTCCTTCTCTGGCCTTCTGCTCCATCTGCTCCGCCATGGAAGTTTCTGAGTCATCCGCTCCTCCCTGGAGGGTGTCTTTGCCATCTGCTCCACCCTGGAAGGCGTCTCTGCCATCTACTCCACCCCTGGAGGGTTTATATCATGTCTGCATCGCCTGCTCTGCCCTGGAGGGCGTCTCTGCCACCTGCTCCACCCTGGAGGGTTTCTGTCCCGCCGGTGTCATCTGTCTCACCCTGGAGGCTGTTTGTGCCATCTGCTCAGCCCTGGCGGTTCTCGGTTCTGCCCACAACGCCATGGCCCCCTGGACTGGCTCTACCGTGGCTTCCTGGTCTGCGTGCACCGCTGTGGCTCTCTGCTCTGCCCGCGCTGCCGTGGTTCCATGTGCTACTAACTCTGCTCCACGCCTGCCTTTCCTCTATGCATTCAGTCCGGTTCCAATCCTACAAGGACCTGGCCCTCTTTGCGCTACCTCCCTCCTGGACTGTATTGCGAGCTTCTGGAAGGCGCTCCTTATTTCTCAAAAGATGGATTTAAACCTGCGTCGATTGTGTCAAAATGAGTACGATTGAACTGGAAATTAGGTGCTGGGCATCCGGCCAGAGAAGAACTGCCCCCAACTAAGCCTGGTTTCTGCCAAGGTTTTTTTTTCTCTCCTATTGGAAAATGTTCAGTGCTTTGCTACAATCTGTATTGTTAAAAGTGCTATAAAAATAAAAGTGATTGGTTGACTGAAAGACAACAAGGCAGGCTATTTGCAATTTATTGTAAATAGACATATTAAAAATGCATTTGATGATCGTTGTTGGCAACATTTGTTGCTAAATTTACTGCAAAAAGTCATACCTGCTTTGGTACTTGTTGCTGATGGCACTGACGGTGTAGATGCATTGATTGCTGTTGTTGGGCTTATGGTGGAAGGTATGGGGCAGCCTACAATGAGCACTGATATCAGTTACACTGATTACATTACCTTTACGGTCATTCTACTTATAATCAGACTGCAAAAACTGGTCAAATTTAAAATCATTATTTTAGCAATTTTTTAACAGGTGGTGGCCGGCAGAACATCCCGTCAGTTGGTAAAGAAGCTATGCACCTGCAGGTATCATTTTGATGAGGGCTGCAATTTACATGTTTAGAGCATTGTTCAGGGGACCAAACATATTGATTCTCACATATGCACTGGGATTTGTTTGAATGTGAGAAACAAACAGCAAATTTAACAAACAGGAAAGATATTTGGAGAACCCATGTAGAAACAATTTTCAGATTAATCTGGATATAATTGCATTATACCACTAAACTACTGTACTTATACCTGTAGTGATGGTCGCACCAGAGATTTTCATGCCTTTTTTGATGCACACTGGAAATTTCTGTCCAAGAAGCAAAGCCCTCAAGTGCTCCATAACAGTGTCTCTTAAAGCATTGATGTTTATGTTGACAATGTATTTGAATGGCTTCAGTGAAACTGCAAATTTGGGCAAAGACAAAAATAATTTACTAGCCAGAAGTTTACATTAGACCTTACCACATCAACTGTTACTTTGTATTTTATATCACAACAAATTCTTTACCAGGTGGTCGCCGGCACAATATCCCTTTAGTTGGAAGAGTATGATTTTGATTGGGGCTACAAATACCATGTTCAGAGCATTGTTCAGACGACCAAGCATATTGATCTTCACACTTACAGTGGGTTTTGTTTGAATTTGAGAGACACACTGCAAATTAAACAAATTGAGAGGATGTTGGTGAACACATGTAGAAACTATTTTTCAGATTAATTTGAATAGAATGGCATTTCCTCTCCTTATACTTCTCATACCCGTAGTGATAGCTGCAACAGAAATGTTCATGCCTTTTTTCACACAGATGGGGAATTTCTGTCCAAGAATCAAAGCCCTCAAGTGCTCTATCACAGTATCTCCCGAAGCCTTGATTTTTATGTCAATGCTGTACTTGAATGTATTCGGAGCTGCAAAAAATGTTAAAAGACTTTGTCAGCTGGAAGACAAGTGATGCATCTGAAGGTACCATTTTGATTGAGGCTACAAATGCCATGTTTAGAGTATTGTTCAGAGACCAAACATATGGATTCTGACATTTGCACTGGGTTTGGTTTGAATTTGATTGACTCACTAAAAGTTCAACAAATCATTAAGACACCACATTATTATTATAATTTTTTGGATTAATGTGGACAGAATGGCATTTTACTTTACAAATTATACTTTTCTTACCTGTAGTGATTTGTGCAATAGAGATTTTCATGCCTTCTTTGATGCACACTGGGAATTTCTGTCCAAGAATCAAAGCCCTCAAGCGCTCTATCACAGTGTCTTTTAAAGTCTTGATTTTTATGTCAATGCTGTACTTGAACGTCTTCAGTGGAGCTGCAAAAAATTTTAAAAGACTTTGTCAGTTGGAAGAGAAGTGATGCATCTGAAGGTACCATTTAGTATAGTATTGTTTAGCGACCAAACTTATGGATTCAGACACTTGCACTGGGTTTGGATTGAATTTGACTGACTCACTAAAAATTCCACAAATCATTAAGACACCACATTATTAGTATACGTTTTGCAAATAATGCATTTCGAGAGGAACGTGATACGAATTAATTCCACACAGCTGGAGGCTCATCAGTTAATCAGTCACCTAACCAACTTCCAATCACCTCATTTCCCTTTCACTATATAAACCCCAGATTTCATTCCATCCACATCTCGCTTCAAGCATTCTTCGGAATCGCACGACCGAAGACCCATCCTTTGACTCGACCGCCTGGATCCGATTCCTCATCTTGCCTTCCAACAAACAGCCAACGCTCAACCCTCTGCCGCCCAGCAGATTTCCCCAGCGAGACGGCAATTGGAAACAGCCCCCCCTCGCAGCCAGCCTGAATTCCCACAGGAGCTCGTGGCTTTCCATTCAAGGCCACACGCCTCCACACTCTTATATCTCATTCTACACGCCTTCCGCCAAAGCAATCCAAATGAAAGAATCCAAATTACTCACCACTCGCCGGCCCTCCGCCATTTTCCTCCGCCCGAAAGCGAAACAAAGCCCAGCATTGCCATTTCCCAATCGCAAGGTTGCGCGGAAATGGCCAGCGCCGCCAGACGTCGTCATACACAAGCTGCTTTTCACAGCATTTCTTTACTTCTCCATGGTCATGTAATGTATTTTAATGCTCTTAATTTTCCATTGTCATGTTTTCTTTGCCTTATTAGCACCAGTTTCTGCTGACAGAAACAGAACTAATATTTTCTTCTCTAGTTTCATGGCGGGTTGCAAACCAATTTCTGACGCATACTGTCACCTACTGCATGGAGTGGAAAAAGAATGAACTAATCCCTCCTAAATCCTATTATTCAACCCACTATTCTAAATAAATATCATGACTGCATTTATTTGTTTTTTCAGGATTTAGACCATCATATTGCTTGTAACTCTTCCTCAAAAGCCCACAAAAATTGTATTCTGATTGAAACTGTTTAACTGATTCTCTATTTACCCTGTCTCCATCAGAGACACGCCTGTAGCAGCTTCCAGCAGAAGCATCTCTATTCACCCCGTCCCCATCAGAGACACGCTCCAGCCTGCCTCTGAGGCCGCAGCTGCTTCTAGCAGAAACATCTATATTCCAAAAAAATGCAAAAAAAAAGTCTCCCGTCAATGTTTCTATTTTGTCTGCCAAATTGTCATCCCATCCTGATCCTAACTCCTCCCATTATCTGTTATCAGGTCTAACTCAAGCCCCCCCACATCCCCCCACTACAGACCCCAGCTCAGTGTATGCTCTCATCAAAAAAGAGCTAGATTCCACCTTCATGATCGGCCCTTTTCCTGCCCCTCCCTTTAGTATTTTCAGAGTCAGCCCCATCGGCGTTGCAACGAGAAAATACTCTGGAAAAAAAAGATTAATCATCGACCTTTCCTCCCCCCATAATTCACCCATACCCAGCATCAACAGCCTCATCCCTTTAGAGGAATTCTACCTTATTTATCACAACGTAGACCAAGCCATAGAGCTAATAAAAGAAAGAAAGAAAAAAAAAAAAATTTCGGAAAAGGAGCTTGGATGGCCAAAGTAGACATCAATTCAGCCTTCAAAGTCATGCCTGACTTCTGGCACCTCTTCGGCATCCAATGGCGAAACCAATTTTACTTCGCCATCCGACTTACCTTCGGTTGCAAAAGCAGTCCCAAAAATGTTTGAAATGCTCTCCGAAGCCATCTGCTGGATCTTACACAACAATTACAAGATCCACCACCTCATCCACCTCCTAGATGATTTTCTAGTCTAGTTTTCTAGTCCCATCTACTAAACTTAGCCTCTTCCGCCCATTCTCTTAGAGACCAGATTACCCTCACCGACCCTCACCTCCAAGATTTACAGCTCTGGGTTTCTTTCCAATCCCAATGGAACGGCCATTCTTTTTTCTATAAAGATTGCCTTTTCAACCCAACCGACATCCAGCTCTTCACCGATGCTGCCCCTTCCATAGGTTTCGGAGGCTTTTGTCGCAACCACTGGTTTGCTTGCCCCTGGCCTTCCGAACTAACAGAAACACCACCCCATCTATCCTCCTCTGCACTATTTGAACTCTACCCCATTGTAGTAGCCGCTTCCCTCTGGGGCCACGAATGGTCTACCTCGTGCATATTTGTCCACTGCGACAACGAGGTCACAGTCCAATGCATTAATGAGCACAGCTCCCACTCCCCAGCCATCACGCCTCTTCTCAGACGCTTAGTCTGGATCTCTACCTCAAAACAATTCATCCTCACTGTTAAACATATCCCAGGGAAGCATAACACCATTGCTGATGCTCTGTCTCGTTTTCTGTTTCAGAAGTTCAGGACGCTAGCACCAGAAGCCGACCCCCAGCCTACCCCGGTTCCTCCCTATTCACAACTAATTTTCCCCTAAACCACCCTCTAAGACCCTTATTCGAGAAATCCACCAATTCCATGCTTTCAGCATTAGCCCCCAGAACTCTCCAATCGTACCTCACAGCTTGGAGAGCTTACAAATCCTTCCACCTCAGCTTCAACCTTCCCTTCCCAGATTTCTCCCTACTCTCCATTACCTCATTTATTTCACACTGGAATTCTTCCAGGCTTCTCCAAGCCAATTCTGTTAAAGGCTACCTCAGCGGTTTTCAATTTTTCCATAAATTGATATACGGCTCTAATTCCTCCACCATCTCTAACGCCCAAACCCAACTACTTCTTAAGGGCTTTCAGAGAGAAAACCCTGCCCGGCCAGACCAAAGGCTACCTATCACCCTGGAGATTTTAACCCTCTGTATCTCCACCCTCCGCCAAAACTACAGCTCCCCCCTTGTCAATCGCACTCCAGATGCCATGTTCACCTTAGCCTTCTTCGGCTTCCTAAGGTGTTCAGAATTCACTGTGAATTCCCCATTCAACCCATCGATCCACCCCACCATCTCCGACCTCTCTATCCTTGACCACGAAACTATGTCTTTCTGCATTAAACATAGTAAAACAGACAACTCAAAAAAAGTCATCACGTATACATTTTTAAACCACTATGCCCCTCCCAGCCCTACCAAACCTTACAAACCTATCTTTCCTACAGAAGCTCTTTTGCTTCCTCTCCATTTTGAACCCCTCTTTGTAGGTGAATCAAACCAACCCATATCCAGGTTTTGGTTTCAAAAACATCTCAAGACTGTTCTCGCAAGATCAGGAATCGACCCAGATCCCACTCCTTTAGGATTGGAGCCGCCCCCACGGGCGCCAAAAGAGGTCTAGCTCCAAACCAGATCCAAACCCTTGGCTGTTGGTCCTCCGAGGCGTTAAAAAAATTATATCCACCTCGACCCAGCCTCAATCCTCCGAGCCATGCAAACACTTTCCAGTTCCCCAGCCAATCATGGCCCATCCTCCTCTACCCAAAACCTTTAGAATCCACACGGCCATAATAATAATTTACTCCCCGCCTCCGTTAGAGGCACCCACAGCTACAATAAACTCATTCCCACCTCCGTTAGAGGCACTCCCTCATTCGCTACCCATTCCCAACTTCCATTAGAGGTATTCTTCTCCATAGCAATTCTCCCCTGCCTCCGTCAGAGGCCGCAGCAGTTTCCAGCAGAAGCATCTCCATTTCACCCGTCTCCATCAGAGACACGTTTCAGCCCCGCCTCCGTCAGAGGCCACAGCAGCTCCCAGCAGAAGCATCCCCATTTCACCCCGTCTCCATCAGAGACTCGTTTCAGCCCCGCCTCCGTCAGAGGCCGCAGCAGCTTCTAGCAGAAGCATCCCCATTTCTCCCCATCTCCCTCAGAGACACGTTCCAACCCCGCCTCAGTCAGAGGCCGCAACAGCTTCCAGCAGAAGCATCCCCATTCCACCCCGTCTCCTCCAGAGACACGTTTCAACCCCGCCTCTGTCAGAGGCTGCAGCAGCTTCCTGCAGAAGCACTCACACCACCTTTTCTTTCCCCGCCTCCGTTAGAGGCACCTCATCTCCTCAGTAGTTCCATTTCCCACCTACGTTAGAGGCATTCTCTCATTTTTTACCCATTCCCAGCCCTCATTAAAGGCTCCCACCTCTATAGTAGTCCAAAATTACTGCCTTTATTAAAGGCACCCTAAACTCCTAGCAGTTCATTCTCAGCCTCCGTATGAGACTTACACCTCTTCAGTAGTTCCATACCCCACCTCCGTCAGAGGCAAAACCACCCACCAAGGCCCTTCTTCCAACTCCTCCACAACCAATCTGACACCTAAGGCCAGCCCAACTTGCCCCATTGTTTAATATCTGTTGTATTTTATTGTTATGCTCACCAGTCATTAACCTCTCTTTCTGCTTCACCTACAGGTTACCAGATGCCTGAGACACCTAAACAATCCTATTCCCAAAAAAAAAAGAAAGAAAAAATCGCCCCCAGCATCCTCTCTCAATGTCTTCTTTTGGGCGCAACTAATTTGTCTGCTGTCTTCAAAGCTTTTTTGGGGAGCAGTACGGGACCGAGCCGAACTTCCAACCCTGCCCTCACTAGGGTTTATACCACTAGGGTCGGGGTTCGCCGTCCTCCCGCGCTCGCTCCCCTGACAGCATGCCAAACCAGCAAAATTCTATTTATGAGGAAAGCGTGAACTCTTGAATTATTTTTTTAGAATAATGTGGACAGAATGGCATTTTACTTTAAAACTTTTCTTACCTGTAGGTATGTGTGCACCAGAGATTTTCATGCCTTTTTTGATGCACACTGGGAATTTCAGTCCAAGAAGCAAAGCCCTTAAGTGTTCTATCACAGTGTCTCTTAAAGCATTGATTTTTATGTTGACAAAGTATTTGAATGGCTTCAGTGAAGCTGCAAATTTGGGCAAAGACAAAAATAATTTACTAGCCAGAAATTTATATTAGACATTACCACAATAACTGTCACTTTGTATTTTAAATCACGACAAAATTCTTTACCAGGTGGTCGTCGGCACAATATCCCTTCAGTTGGAAAAGTATGATTTTGATTGGGTCTACAAACACCATGTTCAGAGCATTGTTCAGGCGACCAAGCATATTGATCTACACACTTACAGTGGGTTTTGTTTAAATTTGAGAGACACACTGCAAATTCAACAAATTGGAAAAGGTATTAGAGAACCAATGTAGAAATACTTTTCAGATTATTGTGGATATTATAGCATTACACCTCCTATTCTAACACGTTACTCCTCCTACCTGTAGTGATAGCTGCACCAGAGATTTTCATGCCTTTTTTAATACACATAGGGAATTTCTGTCCAAGAATCAAAGCCCTCAAGCGCTCTATCACAGTATCTCTTGAAGCCTTGATTTTTATGTCAATGCTGTACTTGAACGTCTTCAGTGGAGCTGCAAAAAATTTGAAAAGACTTTGTCAGCTGGAAGAGAAGTTGTGAGACAAACTGAAAACGCAAAACAATTATTAAGACACCAGGAAACCCATATTGAATTAATTATCAGATCAATATGAACAGAATTGCATTATACCACTTATACTTCTCTCACCTGTAGTGATGGTCACATCAGAGATTTTCAAGCCTTTTTTGATGCACATGGGGAATTTCTGTCCCTGAATCAATGCCCTCAGTTGCTCTATCACATCTCCTTTTGAATCAATTATTTTTATGCCACTGGTGTAATAGAATGACTTCAGAGGAACTGAAAAAATTGTGCAAAGACAAAAATAATAACTTTGCAAAAGACTCATTTGGACTTTTATTATTGCACTAGATACATTTTTTAATAATGAGAAACTTTACCAGGTGGTGGCCGGCAGAATGTTCCATCAGCTGGAAGAGAAGCAATGCATCTGCAGCTATCATTTTGACTGAGGCTACAAGCACCATGTTTAAAGCATTGTTCAGAGGACCAAACATATCCATTCTCACACCTGCACTGGGTTTTGTTTGAATTTGAAAGACACACTAAAAAAATAAACAAATTTAAAAAAATTTTAGAGAAAACATAGAAATATATTCCTTTTTTTAGTAATGTAGACAGAATGTAATTTTGCCTCTCATACAGTACTTGTCTTACCTGTAGTAATGTTCACAGCAGATATTTTCATTCTTTTCTTGATGCACATGGGGAATTTCTGTTTGTGTATCAGGTCTCTCAATTGCTCTTTCACAGCTTCTCTTGATGCATTAATTTTTATGTCAGTTGTGTATTTAAACAGTTTCAGATGTTGAGCTGTCAAACAGAATTTAATATCCAGTATTTTGCAATGCTCTCTAATAGCACACATTTAATGTCTGTGTGTTTTCACCTTGTTGTAGCATTTGAAGCAATCAGGCGCAAACTATTCGTTACATTTAACAAATAATCTTTAATACCGCTTTACCCAGCCCAAGGGGTAACTCAAACTGCAACTATGAGAGTCTGTGGAAAGGCACCCAACACCTCAGGAAGGCAAAATAGGCCTCTTATTCCATGGCAACGGACTGATAACACTGTTTGAAGAAATGTGAACAAAAGGCAAAGAGCCGCCTTGCTTTTTGTTTTTTTCTGGATGTAAACACATCGGGTGGGCCTAGATGCAGCACAGTCTTGTGAGACACTACGATGATAGTCCAAAGAAATTCATAGGCGCTTTCTTTGGCAAGGCCAGCCCATAAGGCCGTTTGACCGTCATGAGACGCTTGCGGTAAACATATGTTTGAAGCATATCTCTCCGGCGGACCGAAAATAAACGCGACACTTGTGCCCCCCCAGAAATCCGCTCAAATTCAACCAACCAGATGATGACTTCGACACTGCTGAAGTTTTTCCAGAAAAGTGTACCATATGCCTCAGACGTTCAGTGTGTGTGACGTTTGAGGCTGAGACTACTACGATGAGAATTTAACTCCATGGTAATTCCTAAGTTTTACACCGGGACGACTTGACTTTTCATGCAACTAAAAAACCACGGATTGCAATGGATCTCTCTCTCAGCTCTCCTTTCATCTACCAATCATCAGAGTCAGGACATCTTTTGGAATTCATCGCTTTTTAAACCAGGAAGAACATGATTGCCAATCCAAAACCTTGGAACCATCAGGACTTCGAGACCGCATCAGACCCTTACCAACAAGGCAATGCAAGTATCGTACATATAACTAAACTAATCAGAGGTTTAGTATTAGTTATAAAACCTGTTCTGAACAGCACTGATGGTTTTACAGTTGGTCAACTGACTCTCTTTTTGTCACTTCAATTCTTTTTTACTAATAGTTTACCCTTAAGCCTTCTTTGCACTTTCCCCTTGTGTGAGTGTTTTTATACTTGCACAAATTACATGAGTTTCTGATTCTGCCCTGCAAATGAATGTCCCTTTATGATTTCGACCCTTGCTACATGCTCGAATGCAGAGATACTGTAAGAAGGTGTTTTTCTATGGTCACAAAAATATCCCTTCTTAGAGTTTATGTGAACTTACACGATTTCTTCGCATGAACAAACAGATTAGTTGATGGTAATTCTGCTACGGTTACTACTTGCAACTCATATGAATAATTGCAATTAATCATAAGTGATAGTACTTAATTATTTACATTTCCCTTAATGAGCTAATATGATACATAGTATATTTAATTGTTTTGAGTAACTGCAAGTGTAGGGCACTATGCATTTAACTAAATTAGTAAATAATTAAATTAATTAACAAAAATTAACTTGTGATAAATACTCATTGAAGCTTGATTTTTCCAATGGGCACAAAGTACTTTTTAATTATAAAAAACTGCACACGCATCTATTATTCCAACACAGTCTCACAACCAATTCATACATATTCATACTAATTCATTCAACCGCACTCATTTTGTACGATTTGTCTAAACCCCAGTGGCAGGTAGGTCTAGGGGCAGGGTTAGGTGTAGGCCTTTCATACAAATTCAAACAAATTGACAACTGATAAAATACGTACGATTTATCAAAAAGGTCATACGAATTTGTACAAATCAGCCAGCTTGTAAATTAGGGACAAATTGCCATGAGACTGGACTGATTATTCTGTCATTTATTACTAGCACTATGACAGATAAGAAATATTTTTTTACGAAAGAACCTTACTTGTATTCAGATTCACATTGTTTATGATGATGTTTTGACTGATCTTATATGGAAATGAGTATCCTTTAAGAAGTGTCTTCAGGCGACCCTGTACCATTTGCCTTGATGCATTTATTTTGATGCTGATCAAGTATTTAAATGATTTCCAATTTGCTGCGAAAAAAAAAAAAAAATAAAAAATAAAAACAGACATTTTTTTTTTTTAACACAGAACATATACATATGTATAAATATACGTTTCTGAACATGATGCTAAAGATGCTGTTGATTTGATTATTAAAGCTAAAGTTAACTTTCTGTCTCACTCTTTCCTCCTTTGACACTTTGAGTAGTAGAAACATTAAAAACAAATCCAACTGAAATCTTTTTCCTTAATTTTTGGTTAGTTAAATCAACTCAAAATTATTTTCATCATATGAAATATATTGTCCTTTAAATAAATAAGTAAACAACAGTTTAATGATTGGGCAATCCACCCCCTATTATATGTTTATTAACACTCACCCTGTTGTTCTTGTTTTAAGTTGTTTCCAGTTGCACTCTCCATGTAAGTTGGCTGGAATTCAGAGGAAAGGTACAAAGCTGCTGTGAAGTTTATCAGTAGTGTGTCTACAGTCTTATCAGTGATCACTCAACACATGCTCATTCAGATACAGAAAAGTCTGCATTTATCAAATAACTGCAAAGACTGTTTTTGACTTGATGATTATGATTAAAGCTGATAAATGATTAAATACTTGTTTTATCAGAGTGCAAAATGCAAACTATGGGGAAAAACACAGTTCCCTGTTTTGCTGCATTCTTTAATGTACTTACCTGTGCCATATGCCATGCCTCGCTCACTGTCTGTGCATGACTCAGGCTTTGTATTTTCAATGATGAAGTCACACACAACATGATTATGAATCTCAGTATCACTGTAACAGGCGCCATGTCTGGGTGATGGAGAGGACCAAAATTTTATAAAAAATTTAAAAAAAATTATATTCATATCTTTCTTTTTAAGCCCAAAACACTATGAGCATTTCTCATATTAAAGGGGTGAATTAAATATGTAACTTAGGTTGTACTCTAAGTATGCCCAAAACAAAGGAAAATGCATTTATTTTATTTTATTTACTTGCATAAATCAATTCACTGCCTTTAAAATGACTCAAACCATTTAAGCCCACCTGCAACAAGCTGCCACAGGTTATAGTTATTTTAGTCATTTTTCTTTTTTAAATATTTTTCTAGATATCCATGCTTTATATCTCAATGACATTCAAGCAAATAACCAAATAAAGAATTCAAGAGAAAAAAAGAAGGGTATTGACATCCTTCCTATCACATACTGCGGTCAACTTCATACTTCAAGGGAGCATAGCCCTCTCAAAGAAAGACCATTTTCATTCATTTTCACACACACACATTTATATCCCTACATAATCATGAAGGTCTCTAGAATTATCCAAACAAACCAAATATTACAAGAAATCTATAGTTTTTTGTATACTTAAGTCCAAGCCGAAACTATAGTTGCCAGCGGGCAAATGCCTTGTAAGTACAGTACATACAGCATATATCATCGGGAAAAGTTGCTACCATCATGCTACTCATGTTACTGTCTTGTTAAAAACATAGCATCATCTTAGCAACATGCTAGCTTTATGCTAACACCATGTTATCTTGTTGCTAGCATGATGCTCATCACATTACAGGGCTCGCAAAATCGTTAGCTCGACGTCCCGGGGCTATTAAGTATGGAACAAAATTAATGACAAAAGTATTTTGAAATAAAAAGCTTGTTGAATTTCACAAATCGAAAAAAAAATACA
>JAUCMU010000323.1:0-13781 GCA_032275025.1 Enteromius treurensis
GCGTCGGGTCCTGATCACACTGTCGGGGCTTATTTCTGCGATAACTACCGGCTGCCTGTATATTATCCCTTACATAATATTCATATATTTTCTGTCCAATGTTATTGTTACTTTCAATAAATGTGATTATTTATTGGCTATTTATTGTTATTTTTTTCAGTATCATTAAAATAATTGAGTTAAATTAAAATCTTACAAAATGACTATATTGTTCAATAAAAGATTAAATAATTATTACAAAGCAGTTTCAGTTATGGCCAAAAATCTCTAGATTTTTATGTGAAAAGAAATGTTTTCAGGGTGATACAAGACCCTTCTGCAGCACAAAGCAAGCCCACCCCAGTCTCTAAAAAGACTGAGAGACTAGTAAATAAGTCAGAAACGTTCATTTTTTTGGGCAGAGGCCAGAAAATCTGTTTTTAAAAAAAATAAATAAATGTTGTTACATTTTTTAAAAAAATATACATTTTTATGTTTTTTAATGTTTTACTCTAAAGGTGACTAGTTCCTTGTTTATTTAATAAGTTGGCACACACTGAATTTTAATAATTACATTTCCAATAAATACTTCAGAAGTTATGTTTATTTTTATTTGCACTTTGTACTTTTGAAGTGGATGTACACAAAGCCGACTGATAAACAAGTGGGTATACGCCGCATACCTGCATATTCCCTCCACTCCACCACTGAACCTAACCACAACACGAAATTACATTTTGATGAATGGAAACTAAAATTTAAAGCAACAAAACATTCCTTGATATCCCATGACTTAGACAGGGAATGTTATATATATTGTTTTGTCTGTTAATGTCTGGAATAGATCTTTTTAAAATTCCATGACATTCCAGAAATTCCGCGACCCGTGGGAACCCTATAACACAACATTAAAAACACTGTGGTCAAAATATGCCCGTCAGAGAATTATCCTTAACATCAGATTCAGACAGCTATATTACAAAAATGCTCCTTTTTTAAGCTTCCAGCTCGCACATATAGATAAATAAGTATAAGACAGCATCGAAAAAAAACTGATATTCTGAAAGGGGAATGAGATTGGCTGCTTCACCAGACATTTATTATACATCATATGAGTGATTCAATCTTTGAGAATGAAAACTAACCTGTTTGTTCCTCAGTATCGACTCTGAATGATTCTTCAATCCTCAGGCTTTCACTCTCCTCTTTAATAAACTCAGTCTCTGTTTGTTCCTCAGCATCTCCATGTTTTACTCCGTATGTTTCTTCAATCTTCATCTCTTCACTCTCCTCTTTAATAGACGCCATCTTTAAGATAGTTTGATCTATCCGTTTGATAGATCTTTAACTTTCTGTGAGTCTGGACACATTATGAAGAGAATCAACAACTATATCAACTATAATCAGCTCTAGTTCAGTGTTCAGCACACTTTAAGGTCAGTCAGAGTGAGTTTATATAGTCATTAAAATCATTAAATTCACTCAAATCGGCGCCACAAGTTATAATAAACTTATTTGAATCAATGAATCGTTTAGCGAATCGTTTGGTTCAAAAGCTCCGTTTCTCCATCATCCTTACTGGACAGTGACTGAATTCATCTTTAATGATAAACGGATTCATGACATATGGAGCGAAATAAGACGCATATTTGTGTACTCCATTAACAGATGCAATACTACTGATTAATTTTACAGTTACTGTTAAAACAACGAGATAGAGTGAACCCGTTTAATGCTTAAAAACACAAACCTGTCTGCATCCGAATCACAGCAGATGCGTGAGCGCCGCCGGATGACGTCACGCCACGAAACCAAAATAAAAGTCCCGTTTACTCGCTAAAAATAACTGCAGTACATCATCGTCATCATCTTCTTCGTTTCGATTTAACCGCGGTTGGCATCCAGTATTTGGTGCATTACCGCCCCCCTGCGCACCAGAAGATAATAGGTTCTAATACAACTTATTAACACAACCTAAATAACACTTAATTAAATAAAAAAGGCAAAAGAAGTACAATCATGTTTACTTTGTGTTAAAACTAATATTAAAGAGGCAGGGATGATCGAGCTCACACTACAATGGTATTTGTTTTAATGTCCTGAAAAAAGAATTTCAAAGATGTTTCTTCTCAAAAGTAACAGCATACAAAACTGGAAGCTTAACAATGAAGTTCCAGTACTGGGAAGGTTAAAACAATGCTGTATAACCAAAAGACACATACAAAAAATAGTGTTATAAATGTGTGTTACCACCATTAACAAACTAAATGTGGCACAGTTACTAAACTAATCAAGCACTACTTCTTATCTTATGGCATTTGGTCCTGCAGAAAAAAAGGTACAAAAGTTTTTACTTGGGAAGCAGTTTTTCAATTGCAATTTTATAAAATGTTAATACAGTATGTAGAATTTCAGGCACTAACAGGTACTGGTGAAAGGTACAAACAATAAGCTCATCTTTAGAAAAAAATTCAGTTCCAGGGACAGCTTTGTACCTTTTTTTCTCAGAGTGTGGAAGCTGTCGAGCGTGACATCATAATTAGAACATTTAGAATGTTCAGAATCTGTATAATTCTCTGACTGCTCCGTTTAAATGACTCCAAGATTCACCAGGGTGAAGAAAAATTCACCTAATACTGTGAACATGGAGGAGAACAATCCAGGTAAGACCATTGCCTGCTGTTCAGGGCCTTCTGGAGATTAGGGATGCACTGATCCAACTTTTTCAGTCCCGATATCGATGCCTGGGCTTTGTATATCTGTCGATACCCGATAGCGATCCGATACCATTGTTGGATTAATATTATAAACTGCATACCTTCCACCTTATACCTTCCTTCCACCATGTAATAGAAACTAAAGGTACCAAACTTTCCTAACTAAGACAAAACAGATGTAATGTATTAAATACTTATTTATTTGTTATTTAAAGAACATTTGTGCATTCAAATCGAAAATAGAACATAATCAAATTTCTTAAAATAAATTTAAATAAATAAAATGTAGTAAAAGTGTATTGGTCAAACATACACTAGTAATCAAACAAATTACCAAACGTTATAAACATATTACGTGCAAAGTCCTGCATGAAATCAAAATAAAGCAGCTGAACCCCAGAAGAAACTAATACAAAGTTAATTATGCATTCTATTTTGTTTACCATATTATTAATTCTTTCAGGCAGAATTTTTTTATATAAACAAATGTATAGTAATCTTTAGAACTACTAAACACTACGATATTCAGTCAGGGACATTGAGTGATTTTACTTTTGTTGCTTGATTAACATGACTTTGACGATAACAGCTAAATTAGGCTTCGGTCCCTTTAAAACCGAATACACGCGAATACAATGTACTGAAACGTGTTACTTAACGTTACCGTTTACATTCACATAGTACGTAATCGACTCTGTTTACCTGAATGCTAGTCAAAATGGACTATTTGAAATCATTCTCCATTCAAGAGTAACTTGCTATGTGTGTGTTTCAGTGTCTGCGCTCAGAAACCGGACTGCATTGAGCTATCTCTTCCATCTCCAAACATATCCATATGCTTGCTCTTCTCTTATTCCCATATATTGAGATTTTTAAACATTTTATGAGATGCGCAGCAAGTGTATAGCTTATAAATACAGTTCATGTACACATCTAACCTCCGATTCACGCAGCACATTCGTTCTGAAATAATCTCTTCCCAATAGTCCCTCCATAACATTTTCGTCTCGTTTTTATCATTTCAAATTAGTTTTCATTCGTTATCGTCTTGTTTTCGTCTGTGAAAAAAATGTTGTTGACGAACATTATGGCAAAAATTGTTCGTCAACGAAATTAACACTGATCTCCACACAGCCGACTCTTTGAATCGCTCCATGTTGCTTTTGCTCCAACTGTTCCAGCATGTGACACATGTGCAGCTAATGAATGACGTAGGATCTGCTGCGACCTATATTTACAGTAACTGGCTGCGACGGAGGAAGGAAAAAAAAAAAGGAAAAAAACTACAAAAAAAAAAAAAGTTCTGATCCCCGATCCAGCTATTTTTTCAATATCGGGGGCCGATCTCAAATCCTGTTATCAGATCGGTGCACCCCTACTGGACATGATAACATTTAGACCGCTGAAGCCTCAGACCGCTGAAGCCTCTCAGACCACAGAAGCCTCTCAGACCACAGAAGCCTCTCAGACCGCTGAAGCCTCTGAGATCGCTGAAGCCTCTCAGACCACTGAAGCCTCTCAGACCACTGAAGCCTCTCAGACCACTGAAGCCTCTCAGACCACAGGAGCCTCTCAGACCGCTGAAGCCTCTGAGATCGCTGAAGCCTCTCAGACCACTGAAGCCTCTCAGACCGCTGAAGCCTCTGAGATCGCTGAAGCCTCTCAGACCGCTGAAGCCTCTGAGATCGCTGAAGCCTCTTAGATCGCTGAAGCCTCTGAGATCGCTGAAGCCTCTCAGACCGCTGAAGCCTCTCAGACCACAGAAGCCTCTCAGACCGCAGAAGCCTCTCAGACCGCTGAAGCCTCTGAGATCGCTGAAGCCTCTCAGACCGCTGAAGCCTCTCAAACCACTGAAGCCTCTGAGATCGCTGAAGCCTCTCAGACCACAGGAGCCTCTCAGACCGCTGAAGCCTCTCAGACCACAGGAGCCTCTCAGACCACTGAAGCCTCTCAGACCACAGGAGCCTCTCAGACCACTGAAGCCTCTCAGACCACAGAAGCCTCTCAGACCACAGGAGCCTCTCAGACCGCTGAAGCCTCCGAGACTGCAGATGCCTATGAGATCACCGAAGCCTGGCAACTCAGACCGACACTGCCTCAGTCTGACTCAAACCCAAGTGCTTCTCAGACTGATATTGTATCAGAGACAGTCATTGAACCGGAAACTGCCATTGATTCTGGGATATCAGAAACTGCCGCTGACTCTGAGACAGTCATTACACCTGAAACTGCCACCATCTCTGAGACTGCCCCAGACTACCAGACTGCTGCTGCCTCTAAACTACCACTGGATCTCATAAAATTACTGCTTGTAAGACATCCACTGTCTCAGAGACTGCCCCTTCCTGAAGACCTGAACTCCATTTAACTCCTTTTCTCTATATATTGATTTCTCTATATATTACCTTTAGGTAAATATGAAAAGACAATGAGTTCACATGAGTTCAATACAATGATCTTTTATTGCACTTTAAAGCCACAAAACTGTATTTTTTGTTTGAATTTAGCTTTAACCCCAATTAAACACACCTGAAACTGGACTTGCAAGACATTAGAAACTTCCAGACAGGTAGGGTCAGTAAAGTTTGGAGCCAAACTCTGCAGGACACCAACCTTCCAGGAACGAGTTGGGACACCCCTGGTCTAGTACCATAAAGAGTTAGTTCACCCAAAAATTAAACTTAGCTAATGTTTTACTTGCCCTCAACGCATCCAGGGTGTTTCTTTTTTCAGAAAAATCCAATATTAAAAGAAAATTCCTGTCTCTTCCAAGCTCTAGAATGTCCAAAAGTAGTCAAGCACGCTCTTCTGTAATAAAATGTGACATAGGATGACAGGTATTTATACATACGATAATGAATGGCTGAGTGGAGATAACAGAGAACAGCTGTGGAGGAGAGGTGTGTTCTGGGAGATTGAGTCTGGTATATGAATGAGATATCAGAGTGAAATGACATGGAGGGTGTGCCCTCTAGCGGGGCTAAGATGGCATTACCGGCTTGGAACCTTAAACCTGTAAGTCATATCATTTGCGATACAATGATACAAATTACCTAAATAAACATTATACAACTGTATTACATTTATCTATTAACGGGATATTTTTTAAGTAAAAAAAAAAAAACTTCATCAGACTTTTAAAACTTAAGTAGTTTTTAAAAGCTTCAAGTTTGATAGACAGACAAACTTGTAATATCTGTGCTCCATTGATGATGGCTTTTTATTGTTGTGGTGTGCACACGTAACTTCGAATTAATTCAATGACTTGGTTAGTCAACTCTTGAACTTCCTTACTGAGACAGGCCCCAGGTCAAGAAACAATTATTATATTTACCCAATTTTACAGTCTCTGCACTGGATGCCAGCATTCAGACGACATACAGAATTACCAAATGTTACCATAAAGTAAATGTATTACATTTTTACAATATATAAACAAACATACTGTAGAAACCTAATTTCCTGTAAAGCTGCTTTGCAGTTATTTGTATTGTAAAAAGCTCTTTATAAATAAACTTGAATTTAATGTTTACCCTGCTGGAAAAAAAACAGCATATGCTGGTTAGGTATGTTTTGATGCTGGTTTAAGATGGTCCTTTGCTGGTTTTTATGCTGGTCCTTTTCCAGCACATGACCAACATAAACCAGCAATAAATAAATAAATCTGCGTCAAAATATGCTGTTTTTTTCAGCAGGGTATTACGAGGCCAAACACCAACAAAATGCCATCAACGCGCTTTACTTGTGTTGCAATGTACGACTTGTGTATTTACCCATCACATGACTTAAATACTGTTTTCCAGTCTGTAAGTCTGGAAAACAGTAAAGTCTGTAAGCAATAAGATGCCAGACAATCAACCAAGTAGTTACAAATACACCTTCCCCAATTACGCCACACTTTACGTTAATATTAATTACATTAATAGTTTAGAACGTCACAACCAGGGTTTCAGGTGGTTACTACTTGTATTTCAGGCTCATATACAGCTGTTGAAGTTTCAACCAAGCCTTTTGAGTCTCTTCGAAGTTGCATGACCTCAGTTGTTTATCATAAGTCTCCAAGAGGAATGTCGCGGTCACAATTTATCACCATGCTGTCTATGGTGGTCAATAATCCACCCTGCAGCTTGTAAGACACGTCCAAACATGTTATTAAGTTTCCTTCTTTTTAAAGAATGTCAGAAGTTGTTTTGGAAACATTTTGTGCAAAAAATAAATAACATTGACATAAGCTTGTGTACTGACTTCGCCACTGACGACAGGGGGCACGGACTGGCTGAGGAGGATGGTTTGACTTCCTCTACCTTGAAAACAAACCATATGAAATAAAGGACGAGATTAATAGAAATAAAGGACATGCGACCAGGAATAAGTCGTGCCAGATTAGCTCATTAGAAACTGCAAGGAATTCCTCCACATGTCTCACTAACCTCTGAAGGTGCACCCAGCATGTCCTCAGCCGTCTTCTTTTGTTTTGGTCCATCCTTCTGTTATGTAACGTGCTTCAAGAATGAAACTAGTCCAATGTAGATGATTTTAACAATCACAAGGGGAAGTCCTAACAACTTAATGAGACTTTAAGGACAGACAAACAAGACTAAACAGAACAGACTTTTAAACAGGTGAGCGTAATTAATCAATGAACAAACTAAAACCGGAAGGACCAAATAAGGGCATTGAGGATGAGGACACATGGGGAAAGAAAACACAACAGAAATGTCTAGGGGTGTGACACGTAAACTGATAAATTTATTTGTAAAAAAATTAATATAGCCCACAGTAAATTGACTATGGCATGATTGTTGTAGACAACTGTATTAAATAAGCTGTTCTCACAGGAGCAGTCATACAGTTACTGCCCAGCTGATACATTTGCAATAATAAAGTATGTCATTTTTATTTTAAGACTTAATGAACAAATTTTTGTGAAAAACTCAAAATCAAGTAAAATCTAAATTTCCCCCTTTTTTTTTTTTTTTGCCTGTAACTCAAAATTAGCCTGTGTGCATTACAGCTCATTTTGCCAGCATGAGTACCATATTTAGGATATGAAAAGCACACTCAACATATGCTATTGATATAATTAGCTTTGGCTGGTTTTACAGTCAGATCATGTGCCGTACTTCATGCAAGCAAGCCCTGGATACCGCCATCACTTCCTTTTTCTGTTTCCTATACCACTCCCTTCCATGAGCAATAACCTATACAACAAAAAGTGAATTAGATGTTAGATGATTGATATGGCTAAAACCTCATCCTGTTTTGTGGTACAAGTGTGGTGTCCTCAATAAATAGTCAAAAGAAATAATGTAGTCAAATAAGCATACCATTATTTGCAAATAATAAGGAAAACGTTTCATGGTTATTGCAAGAGTAATTGTGTGTGTGTTAGTTTTTGTTATTTTTCTTATTTTCATGTCTCTTCCTGAAAGACAGCAGGAAGCAGGTTTTACTTATTTTACAGAAGTAAAAGAGATTTCAGAGCTGCTGTTCAACACAGCAGTTAAGAGGAGGATATAGAAACACTGTCTGAGGTGAGTGTCTGATCTTTCCTACATTTTTTATTATGTATGACGTGTCATTGGTCACTTGGAACTTCTGAGACTTTAATGCTCTGCTGAAGTCATTTTGATGATTTTATTTAAAGCTCTTCATGTCAAACATGATCAAGTGTGTCTTTGTCAGTGTGATTTATTTCTTCTTGTTCTTTCCATTTCCCCATGTGCACTATATTTAGCTTCCACTGATCACAATGCAGATCAGTGATGTATTGCTATCTTAGATTTCACACAAGAACTTTACTGGTCCATTAGGTTTCAGGAGTGTGGAGTAAAGCCTCTGGGGATTTCTGCCCACATGGAAATATTTGGCACAATTGTGCTGCTGCTTCATGTCAAATTCTGATACAGTGAGTCTACACTCACTTTATCATTCGTGGTATCTTTTTGATTGGCTCCAGACACAAATAATGTTGACAACTTGGAATTTTATACAGACCTGGTTACATTCTTTTGCGCAGGACATATCGGTCTTATCCCTTCGTGAATACGGGGTCAGTGAGAAAACACGTCAGATGAAATGGATGCAAAGTTGTAAATGTTGAAATAAATCAAATAATATTTTTATATGTATAATAAAACTATATGTAAAAAAGTACATATGACATAATTGCATAACATATACATATGTTCAAATACTGCTTAAAGACAAAAGGTTACTATCCCAGGGGATGATCTGCTTGCTCTCAGAATGGCACCTTTACCTCAAATTGAAAATAAAATGTACTTTACATTAGTTTCTTATATAATGTTATGTCAGGATGCAGAATCAGCAGATCTTAATACAGATTCTTAAATTTTTTATTCTACAATATACATGTAATTCTAATATATAATTATTCAGTTTACATTACCTTTATAAAATTATACACTTATTTAAAAAA
Organism: Enteromius treurensis; assembly: GCA_032275025.1. Lineage (NCBI taxonomy): Eukaryota > Metazoa > Chordata > Actinopteri > Cypriniformes > Cyprinidae > Enteromius > Enteromius treurensis. The sequence goes on from JAUCMU010000323.1 coordinate 9,139, forward strand.
TATCTTGGTAAATGATGCACTATTTACATAAGTCAACAAACACGCATAAAAAAGTGTATTTTTTAATTTCATATTTTCACACAGACTATAGCCGTTTGTCAATATGCATTCTTGTCTGTTCTTTTGTGCTATACATTTGTCTTTGTCTATAGACTTTGCCTGCCAATTCACTATATGTTGATGCCTATGTCTGTTGCCATCTTCTAAATCTGTTGTCCTGCTGTCTTTAAAATGACACATGATATAGCATATTTGCTTAGACAGCTTTCTGATAATTCGTAAGTATCCATTCACATAATCCACAAAACATTTAGGAACTTGTCCACATGTTAAGAGTGAAAGTAATTCAGATGTTTTCTTGTCCCGCAGCTGTGAGTTGGTGAAGGATGATGGCGTTTGTTAAAGAGCTGCTTGTGGATTCATTGAAGGAGCTGGTAGAAGATGAACTGAAGGAGTTTCACTGGCGCTTAAAGAATGCATATCATAAGTGTATATTGAAGTCTGATATAAAAAAGGCAGATGTATTTGACACAGTGGATAAGATGGTGGCATGTTTTGGACCAGAAGGAGCTGTGAAGATCACAGTGGACATCCTGAGGAAGATGAATCAAAATGATCTGGGTGAACAGCTAGAGATTAAACACAAGAAAGGTAACATTTATTTCACTGTATGTTTAATATGATCAAAAATGTACATGTATGATGGTTCCTCTTTGTTCTGTTGATGTGATTGTAAATGTTCTCAGTGAGTAATTCTCTCTCGTTCTCTCACAGCTCAGGCTGACGGAAATATGAATACATACGTTCCCGTTGGAGGTAATTCACATCATATCTGGATTAAAATATCAATCACTGTCTAAATAATAATAAGAACACTGCAAGCATCATATACAGTGCTAGTTACACCAATGGCAGAATTTATAGGAATATACAGAATACAACAGAGTGATTAAGTATCTAGCCATGATTAGAATCACACATGGAAAGCTCCACTGAACAGTTTAAAACATGTAGTAAATACAGCTTTAAATCCTGTTTAAAGATGTGGAAAACATTTATTCTCTTTTAGTTACATTAGTCAACATTGTCTGATCTCAATCAATACAATAAGTAAAATAGTGAAATGTTAAACCAAGCATGCATTTAATCTGTCTGCATTAGTTAATAATGACGATCATTCTGGATTATTTTTTTCTTTTTGGTCAAATCTGTTAAATGCTTATTTATTTGATCTTAATCATAGAGCTGCACAACTTCTTGAAAACTCACAAAAACACCATGAAGAAAAAAGCTAAATATATTTTTGAGGGCAATCAAGAAAATGACACAGATCTCAAGACTGTTTACACAGAGCTGTTCATCACAGAGGGAGATATGGAAGATGTTAATCAGGAACATGAGATTCTAAAGATTGATGATGCTTTCAAGCACAGAAAAACACAGAACAAACCAATCAAATGCAATGATATATTTACTGAACTAAGGAAAAACAATGAGGATAAGATTGTGCTGACCAAAGGAGTCGCTGGCATTGGAAAAACTGTCTCTGTGCATAAGTTCATTCTGGACTGGGCCGAAGGAAAAGCCAATCAGGATATACACTGTGTGTTCCTGCTTCCATTCAGAGAGATCAACATTATTAAAGACAGAAAGGTCAATCTCCATGAGTTTCTGCTGAAATTTTATCCTGAATTAAAAAACCTTGAGAAATCAAAGCTATATGAGGAAATTAAGCTTGCATTTATATTTGATGGACTTGATGAGAGTCAATTGCCATTGAACTTTAAAAGCGAAACACTGGAAACTGTTGAGGAAAGATCATCTGTAGATGTGCTGTTTACCAGTCTAGTCAAAGGTAATCTGCTTCCATCAGCTCTTATCTGGGTAACATCACGACCAGCAGCAGCCAATCAGATCTCTCGTCGGTATGTAGGTTTATTTACAGAGGTGCGAGGATTCACTGACAAACAGAAGGAGGAGTACTTCAGAAAGATAATCAAAGATGAGAGTCTGTCCTCCAGAATCTTCTCACACATTAAAACGTCTCGTAGTCTCTACATCATGTGCCATATTCCTGTGTTCTGCTGGATCACTGCTACAGTACTTCAGGATATTCTCATTGAGAACAATGCAGAGAACATCAGCACAACACTCACTGAAATGTACATTCACTTCCTGCTGATACAGATGAACATGAAGAGCCAGAAGTATGATGAACAAGAAGAAAAAGAACGTACAAAGCACTTACAAGTAAATAGAGAAATCATTTTGAAGTTAGCCAAGTTAGCGTTTGAACAGCTGAAGAAGGAAAACATTGTGTTCTATGAAAAAGATCTGAAAGCATGTGGTATTGATGTGAGTAAAGACACTGAGTTGACAGGAATGATTGCGGAGATCTTTAAGAAAGAAGATGGACTTTATAGGACAAAGGTCTTCTCCTTTGTGCATCTGAGTGTTCAAGAGTTTCTTGCTGCTGTGCATGTGTTCATCTGCTACCTGAATAAAAACATGCAAGAGCTTTGTTTTTTCTTCGAAGACTCACCATCTACAGCCAGACAAAAACTTCAATTCTTCTTTAAAACTGTCAAATTTCATGACATAACAAAGAGAGCAACTGATAAAGCAATGAAGAGTCAGAGAGGACATCTGGATCTGTTCCTGCGGTTTCTGATGGGAGTTTCACTGGAATCCAGTCAAAATCTGCTCAAAGGCCTGATCACACACACCAAAGACACTAGTGTGAGCATCAGGAAAATAAGTGCACACATTAAAGAATTACAAAAAGAGGACATCTCAGATGAAACTTCAGTCAACCTGTTCTACTGCTTACTTGAGCTCAAAGATCATTCATTATATGAGGAAATCCAGAGTTACCTCAGTTCAGATGCACATCCAGGAGACCTCTCTTCTTCAATGTGCACAGTGCTGACCTACATACTGCTGATGTCAGAGAAGGTGCTGGATGAGTTCAACCCAAAGAGGTTCACGTCATCACAAGCAGACCACAAGAGACTCATTCCAGCTGTGAGATGCTGCAGAAAAGCCCTGTGAGTAATTTCGCTCACTGCTGTTTAATTAAATGTTCCACACCATTAAGCAATTAAATATCAAATCGTTATGTGAAATATTTTCCTGTCCGGATAATGAAGGCTACAATATATTGTTGGAGAATCACTGAAAATTATCTTATTAAACATTCTGTTTTGGCAGGTTTGACGGCTGTGGTCTTGATGATACATGTTGTGAAATTCTGTCTTCTGCTCTCCAATCATCAAACTCTCATCTGAGAGACCTGGATCTGAGCAGCAATCAGCTGCAGGATTCAGGAATGAAGCTGCTTTCTGATGGACTGAAGAGTCCACACTGTCAGCTGAACATACTAAGGTATGACAATCACATTCATTGAATCATTAGGTTCAAATATGTGGAAGAATAGGTGTTTTATGTTCTTACACAAAACATACAACAAAAAAATTACTACCACTAATAGAAAAATATACATTTACATAAATCATGCAACATCTGGTGTTTGTTTAGCTTGTCTTTAGTTCACAACCCTGCCCACAGTCAACCATACCACAGCCATGCGTTCAGTACTTTATTGCACTTATTTACACTTCTTGGGGGCAAGGGGAGTGACACGTTCCAATGGACCAACCATTTACAAATGAATATATACATATTTATATATATACACACATACATACAGTGTGTACAGAAAGTATTCAGACCCCTTTACATTTCACAGTTATATTGCAGCCATTTCCTAAAATAATTTAGTAATTTTTTTCCCCCTCATTAATGTACACACACCACCCCACATTGACAGAAAAACAAAGAATTGTTGACATTTTTGGCCATCCAGCCAAACTGAGCTATCGGGGGAGAAGAGCCTTAGTGAGAGAAGCAAAGAAGAACCCAAAGATCACTGTGACTGAGCTCTAGAGATGTAGTCAGGAGATGGGGGAAAGTTATAGAAATTCAACCACTTATCCTATACAGTCCCAACAAGGTGGTGACAGCATCATACTGTTTTTCAGCTGCAGGGACAGGAAGACTGGTTGAAATTGAGGGAAAGATGAATCCTGGATGAAACCCTTTTCTAGAATGCTCTGGCCAGTGCGCAGCTGGATTAAAGTTCTTCTCCTTCAGCGACGAAGCCTTTGCTGCTCCTGACTAGAAGCCTACATTTCTTCAATTCATCTGATACTGCCTGCAGCTGGAATTTTTCCCCTGCCACTGTCTGGCTTGGCCTATCAGATTCTAAAAGAGCAAATTCATCTGAGCATCATGCCCGGTTGCCGGTTCTAAGCCTGCGCGTCTCCCCTGCACGCGGCTGACAGACACCTGGAGTGCATCGCCTGGGACTTCCTCGAGCAAAAGGCGGCCTTCTCTGGATCCGAATATGCATACTGCAAACTGCTCAGTATGGCGACTCTTCGCCACGTCCTTTTTAGGATGGGACTCCAGCCCTCGTGCTTCCACATCTCGCAAGAGACAGAGGCAGCGCTCCGAGATGGGTGATCTCACGCTGGCTCAGCCCCCGGGTGCTTTGCCGCCTCATGACAAGTCACTTTTATTTATATAGCGCTTTTAACAATACAGATTGTAGCAAAGCACTGAACATTATCAAATAGAAGAAC
>JAUCMU010000324.1:0-13776 GCA_032275025.1 Enteromius treurensis
ATACTCTTAAAACTGCATTTCATGGCACAATAACAGCAATATTTAGAATATTCCCCTCCACCAATGCAGAGACTGGATCCATGGATCCTGGGTAAAATTTAAAAATCAAGAATGCGAAGGTCTGGCTCAGAACTTAGGTGTTGCCATGGAACTAATTTCTCATCTTAGTGTCTCAAAAGACTGCAGACTGTGTTGCATCTAGGCCCACCCGATGTGGTTGCATTGGTTCCAGGGCAAAGCAAAAAAAGTAAGGTGTGTCACTGCCGTGGGGCCTTTTGAACATGTTGAGGTCACATCTCTTGTGGGTCAAAGAGCCAATTGTGTGCTGATACTTTGGAGGGAACTTTTATGGCTCTTTGTTTCTAAGCATGGTAGTTTGCACATTAACTGGTTTGGAGGTTGTTACAAATTAGAAGAGATTCTTAAAACACAGAATTTTGCACGTTGATATTATGAGGTGATATTAGCTAGTTATCTATCATAAACATGCATAATACAGTATACCATACACAAGACAATATGCAAGGACAATAACATTATACACAATGACCTGACGGATATGTGTTAACTCAAAGAAAGTTTTCCTGTGAATTAATTAAGGGAAAAGTCCATTGTCTTTTCAAAAGGGAGAATTAGTCAGAGTTGCTTCGTTCAAATTCCTTCAGGCAATAAACCAATGTTATCAGTCGGCTGCCGTGGAATCAGAGGCCTGTTTTGCCTTCCTGAGGTGTTAGTTGCCTTTCAAAGTTGCAGTTTGAGTTACCCCTTGGGCTGGGTAAAGCGGTATTAAAGAGTATTTGCTAAATGTAACAAGTAGTTTGCGCCTGATTGGTTCAAATGCAACAACACGTAAAACGATCCTCACACCATAGGCAGCACTGGTTACTGCTCCACATGACTCTGTTTCACGACTACAAAAGTCTATTAGTCATAAAAGGTCCATAAATGGACACAGGGATGCAAATTCTACATCTTAGGACCGTCAGCTTCCTTTCCCCAACATAAGCTGATTTCTTCATACTATCTACCTGAATTTATAGTCTTAATAATAGCATAGAGGTGCTACATAACTTAGAACCAATTCTGTTACATAAAATGTAGCAAACTTTTGTCCACTCTTGTGGTCAGCACAATAAACTGGGCCCTGCAATGTGCTGTCCACTTCAGAACGTACCTCATAATGGGTTCTGCTAGTTAGTTTCTCCACCAAACTTAGCTAAGTGAAGTGATGGAAGGGTAGTCCAGAGTTTATTAAATTAACCTGAGTTGGACTGGATAAGTGCATAACCACCCTGAGAGGAGTTGCGCTGGTAGCAAGCTCTAATCCCTACCAGTCTCTTGAGTCAAGAACTGATGTTCAGAACTCTAGAAGGGATTTGTTCCATTTGTAGATTAAAATCTAGCAAATGTGTTAGATGTATCACAGCCTCACCAAAAAAAGGAGATACTCTGCACATGGGAGAGTTTGCTCCTTCAGAGTTGACCCAAAGTCTCAATCGGGCTTGGTTGTTGAGGACCATGTCCTTGTGTGTGCAAACCAATTCCTGCAAGTGAGCTATGATCAGCCAGTCATTGAGGTAATTGAGAATGTGGAGGGCCACTTCCTTGAGAGGGGCCAGAGCAGCCTCTGCAATATTCATAATGACATGAGACAGGGACAGCCAGAGAGAATGACCTTGTACTGATATGCCTGTCCTCCGAATGCAAACCAAAGAAATGGCCTGTGCCTTGGTAGGGTTGAGACATTAAAAAGTGCACATCCACAAACTAATCCTGATCTATTTCCACAAACTAATCCTGATCTATTGCCACAAACTAATCCTGATCTTTGATATGTGTTTGAAGGTTAGCATTCTGAACAGAAGTCTGTGATGTGCCTAGTTCAGAGTCCTCAAATCCAGAATCGGTGGGGAGCCCCCACCTTTCTTTGATAAAACGACACACAGGTGTAAAAGCCAATCGCAAATGGGAGGGCCAGTAATGTTGCACGTTTGACCAAGAGAAAAATAAAACTCTCCCACTGAATAGTATGTGTAAATACAAATGTATAACAGGACATTGGTAACAAGACTATTTGGCAATGAAAGTACAGATATATAACAGGACTAACAGCACTTTTTGGTGAAGAAATGGATACACTTTACTTTTAGACAATTCCTATGGATTTACCATGTAATTACTCTGATGATACACAGTAGCGGCCAGAAAGTTAGGCTTCACATATAAATTGGGGTTGGTGTTATCATGTACGGTGGTGCACCAACTAAAGATCCCGCTTTACATATACCTAAACCTACCCGTTTCCACCCTCTGGATCCAATTTCCACCCCTAAACCTACCTATCTTTACCCCTTGCATCAACCCTGGTTTAAGTACTCTTATAAATACTGTTGTATTATTCTTGTTACACAAGTACTCATTGAAGGGAAAAAAAGTGTTGTTACCAATGTCCTGTTACACAATTGTACTTACACATACCATTTAGAGGGTGGTAACATGTGTGTTCAAAAATTATATACAACAGTCAAAATTACTGATGTTAACACACAGGGAAAATGTGTAAAAGGGGTAAATAATGTTTTATGTTTCCATTAAAAGATAGTTAACATTAAATGTCATCGAAACCCTAAGAATTCACAACATTTTTTTTACAGTAGTTCTCTCATTGTAACATTATTTACAGTGTGTTTATGTGTGTTTGTCTCCAAGTGTCTCTGTCAAAACAAAAACAAAAAAGAGAAAGGGGTGAAAGCAGCTCACAAAGTTATAGTGTGTGTGCGCGCCTCCGTGTAAACGCCACATTTTGCCCGAGGACACACTCACACTTTGTGTTGCCTGCATGGGAGCGACACACGCAGATGCAGCTCTCCAGCCTGAAAATAAGGAGAGCTGCAGGCATTGTAAGAGGATGCCGCCGCGTGTGCTTCGCTCCTGGAGGGCTCTCTTTGATGAAGAGGGAGCCTTCATAAGCGGCGCTCGTGGGGATCGCAAGCCGATCTTGATCGCGAGGAGTCAGAGACGGACGAGTCCTTATCTCGCTCCTCCGCGTCAGGATCGGGCGCTAGACAGACGAGAAAGTAAGCGCGTTCTGCTACTTCCCCTCGTCAGGGCGAAGTAGCAGAACGTTTTTCATCTGAGGGTGAAGAGTTGGAGAGCGCTGTGGAGACCCCGGTCTCCTCCTCACCCCAATATGAGGAGCTCGTGGAGGTGGTTACTCGTGCTGTAGCCAAGTTAAACATCGATTGGCCAGCCGAGGTAAAAACCTCGCCACAGAAAAGTAAACTGGATGAGAGATTTCTGCGTGCTCGGCAACCACCTTCAAGAAGGAGCCTTCCTTTCTTTCCTGATCTTCACACCGAGGTGTGTAGATCATGGAAAAAGCCGTTCTCATCCCGTCTATTCATCCCAGCGTCTGGTTGCTATGGCAATGTTGCTGGGATGAGTGAGAACGGCTATAAGTCGATGCCACAGGTAGAACAGACGCTCGCGGGCTATCTTTCTCCTGCAACGGCATCGACTTTGAAGGCTCCTACCCTGCCCTCCAAGCCGCTCAGAGCTACATCTGTGCTGGAGGGCAGGGGGTACTCGGCAGCGGGTCAGGCTGGTGAGCTCTGATGACATCCAAGAGCTCAGGAGAACCGCTGACCTCGCTCTACGTGCCACCAAAGAGACCGCCCGCGCCATTGGCAGGTCTATGGCACCTATGGTGGCCATAGAGAGGCATCTTTGGCAGACTCTGTCCGAATTAAAGGAAAAGGAAAGAGTCTGCCTGATGGACGCCCCACTTGCGCCTCAGGGCCTGTTCAGAAAATCAGTTAATACTGTCGTCGACAAGCACCAGGAGGCGCGACATCAAGCGACGGCGTTTCAGCAGTTTCTCCCTCGCCGTTCTCCAACTCACGGGTCTGCTGGGCGTGGACAGGCCCGTGCGAGTACCAGCTCCTCATATAGGGAGACACAGAAGCAGAGCGTTGCCATGAGAGCCCCACCACAACATCAGGGTGGATGGCAGCGCTCTGTTGCGGGGCCTACTAAAGAGCATAAAGATCTGAGGATCCTCCTCAAAGAAAAGCAGGCCTCGCAGAAAAAGAAGAAGCCCTGAGAAGAATGTTTCAGGGCTTGTGAAATGATAAACAGGATTTTGCTGTATTGCAGCAGGTTTTCTGTCAAACCCCCACCCTTCATTAATATTTTCTTTGCACTATTTAAGTAATCTTTGTTAACATTAATCCATGTGTTACCTCACAATCTGTGTTAGTTTGATTTATGAATTAGATAACACAAACTCATAAAAAGCATTATATTTTACAGCATTCATTAATCTTGGTTGTTTGTGCGTGTACGTTCACAGTTATTACACTTATAACGCATATTGAAATTTACACATTCAAACAGAATCACAGTTTTTAAATAGATGGACCTGGCATGTGAATATGGCAGATAGTAAAATTTTTTACAGACACCCAGTAGCAATTAGATATCGATACAGTCCAGACAAAATGATAACATGTTTTCACCAGTAAAGTTCTCTGTGTTCTGTGTGTAAAGTTACTTTTGCATTATTTATTATGGAGAACAGCAAGATAAACACATCTACAAACTTCCACTGCAGTTGACAGGATGTTTAAAGGGTTGGAGAACATAAAATGAGGAAGTGCTTGTGTGAACATATTCTGATAATGTTCTTAACAATTCACTGGTTTTCTATTATATGTGTTTGACCTTCAAAAGCGCAGGGTTTCCAGGACACTACTATATCCAACTTAACGGTGCCCATGTGTAAAATGCATCTTGTATCTTTTTGCAGCTGGAAGGTGAAGAGGAACAGAAGCGATTTGAAGAAGGGAAAGCACGCTACCTGCAGAACAAGGCAAAGAGACTTGCAGATAAGGAGCGTCAACAATGACTTTTACCATGCAAACAACATAATTTGTTGTAGAAGAAAGTCTTTAAATAATAGAGCCTCAACTGACAACATACTGTATTAAGAACATTTGCTTTATCCTTCATGTAGCTCACTGAATAGAAAGAAAAATTGATTTAATTCACTTGTCTAAGTTTACCAAAGCACTTTGTGTGTATATGTATTTCAAGTGAAACAAAAAAGGAATATATATATGAACTTCTTTATGAAATGTGCAAAACTGTATTATGCACTAATAAATACATGCCAATGCAGCTACAACTTGTTTGCAGTGACATATCTTTTCAGTGTACCATAATTCTGGATCGACAGAATGATACAACTTAATTGTTTTTGTGACTGACAGACAGACAGACTGATAGATAAGCATCTGTGCACCACTATTGCCATTATTACTGGCAGAGAGATAAAAGATCATAAATAAGCTTGGGATGCTACTTACATCTCCTTGTACCAGATTTATATTGGGCGTGTAACATTTTCATTTTGCGGAGAACAGACACTCAGGAACGGGAGTGAACAATCAATGTCTTTTAATGACAAATGCTGTAGATTTCATTAGCACGCACAATATAACATAAGTAACAAGAATCACAGACCAGGGAGAACTCAAAAGGACAGGTATTTAAACACTGAGAACTAATGATTAAAGGGAGGACAGCTGGGGAGAAACAGGTGGAACATAATTAACTAATAATCACAGGGAATCACAGGAAAAACCATATAAGGGCAGAACACTTGGGGAAAGACCTAAATAAACACAAAGAGATACGAAAACAAGACTGAGACTAGACAGACATGTGACAGGGCGGGAGTTTTTTTCTTTTATCAAGTAAATTATTCTGAGCTGGGAAGGTTTATAAAAGGCGTGTTAGTTTGTTCTTGGTTTGAAATGCATGCCAAACTGTAAATATTTTAAAATAAAGACTTACATTATTAACAGCACTCATCTCCTCAATAAGTCACATGAAGGTGAAACAAGTAGTATTATGCAAAAAATTGTACTAAAATTAGTTGCTCCTTCATAGCTCCAAATAGCATATATATATATATATATATATATGCCATTGTACATATCCTTTTGTGTGACCCCTGCATGGTTTTGTATTAGTTTTAGTTTATTTATCATTAGGGTAGCTCAGTAAAGGAATCAAACAGCCTTTCATTTGACTTTCTGATTACATATACAGTTTGTCTTTAATAAGACGAATGATGCTGTCTTTTTGTTAAAAACACTACTAAAGTTACATTTTATTTTAAAGTGATGTTGTTACAATGTAATTACTGTAAGTATATAATCAGTAATTAAGAAAGTATTATTACTGCGTAATAACTACATGTACTTTCTATTGGGTTAGGGGTTAGTTGCTTTTAAATAATTCTAGTGTTATATTACTACGCTGCAAAAAAAAATGCTTTTTAAAACTAGATTTTTTTGTCTTGTTTCCAGCCAAAATATCAAAAAATTCTTAAATCAAGTAGGATTGTCTTGTTTGAAGAAAAAAAACAACCTAAAATTAAGTGAGTTTAACTTGAAATAAGGAAAATTATCTGCCAATGGGGTTGTCACGCCCATGTCTGTGTTTAGTGTGCCTTGTGTTTTGCTCCTCATGTCTCTATGCCCATATTTGGTTATTCCTGTCCTAGTTTCGTTGAGTGTTTATTTTGTTGATTAGTGTCCAGCCGTGCTCCCCATGTGTGTGTAGTTCTAGCCTCGTCTATCAGTGTACTTAAGCCCTGTGTATTCTGTCCTGTGTGTCGATCGTCAAGGTTGAGTGGATGTCTGTTACCTTATCTCTGTCTAGTTTCATTAAAAGTGAATGTTAACACTTCAGTGCTTCGTCCACGCCTCGTATTACTACAGATCCGTGACAGGGGTAAGCAAAATAATCGTATTTCAAGCAGAAAATAAAATTATTTTGCTTACCCCTCTGGCAGATTATTTTGCTTATTTGAAGCAAAATGTCACTTAATTTTGACTTAATTTCTTTCTGAAAACAAGACAATAATTTTTACTTGTCTAGAAAGATTTAAGAATTCGATTTAAGAATTTTTAATGATGTTTGCAAACAAATTTTTAGGAGCAACACGTGATTAACCACAGCTCCTGCCTCGTTCTCCAATCTGATTACCCTATAAGAGCTAAGAGGTTTTCCTTTAAATAGCCCCTTACTCCGCCTCCAGGCCTCGATATATATTTAAAAAAATAAAAAAAAACCCTGCAAATTCAGTGTTGGGTGTCCGACCAGAGGAGAACTGGCCCCAACTAAGCTAAGTTTCTCTCAAGGTTTTTTTCTCCATTCCCCTACAAATGGAGTTTTGGTTCCTTGCCGCTGTCGCCTCTGGCTTGCTTAGTTGGGGACACCTAATTTCCAGTAATCATCGCCGTTTGGTTCAAAGACGGTCATTGCAATTAATAAAAAATTGTTTATCTCGTATTTATCCCATTCTCCTATTTCGTTAATGGTCAATGCTTCAGTACAGCGTGTATCGCTGGAAGCGCTATTTAAACAATCAATTTACTCATCTCACCTTCCTCCCGTGGTGCACGTGGCCGGACACTGAGCTCTGCCCAACCCTCACCACCTAGGGGTTAAAAGATATGTTGGCTGGAAACAAGACAAAAAAATCTAGTCTTAAAAAGCATTTTTTTTGCAGTGTATAGAAAATTTAAACTGGAATTAGGTTGATATAAAAATAAACAGCATAAGATTATTCATAGCAAATAAAGAATGTTCACGCTATAAAACTTGTAATGTACAAACAATGTTAGAAAGTCCGCCCGGAACTATATCTCGCAGCCATTTCCGCACGGACGGAAAACACGAGCTAATTAATATGAGTGGGCTGTTCACATTGTAACTTGCGAATTTCGTACCGTTTCCCAGCTGTGATGTTTATATAATATATTTAATACTGCTTCTTTGTTGCTTTACTTGATTTATATCAGTATTTCGCTAATTTAGTGTATTTGTAATTTGGTTTCAGTTTTACATTGTGCAAATTGGAACATAATAACTTCCATTCTACATTGTATTTTTTTATTATATTGTCTTTACAGACCACAACGCAATGGGTATTCTACCTCCATTTACATGCTATAATTAGTAACTGATGCTGCTTGCCTGGAATAAATAACAGTGTTATTGGATAGACACTTCTGTGCTTGATTCTTTGACTGGAGTCAATCCATGGTTTGCCCGCTATGATATCAGACATTAAGTAAAGTTGGGAAAGACTAACTTTCAAACAATGTTAAATCTAAATTTTGTGAACTAAATGCAACTTTTATCATGCCTCTGCCATAAGCTAGTGATTTACTGTTGTGAATGTGGAGGGAGCAATTTCTGTCACTAATGGAATATACAACATAGAATAGTTCAAAATAGTCCTGCAAGTAAACAACTAGAAACTTATCTATCTATCTATCTATCTATCTATCTATCTATATATATATATATATATATATATATATATATATATAAGGAAGCATTTTATCATAATTTGTACAGTATATCTAGTCATGCCAAATTCAGTCCAAAATAGGGAAAGTGGTGTTTATACCGGGTTGAACTGTGTTCTCATCGGGGTACATGGAAAGACATAAAGATGAACAAGGAATTTATTTTAGCTGGGAAAGTGCACCATGTGACAGATGGTAGTGAGTGACATTATTTAATTGTCTGTACATTGTAAAAAAAAAAAAAAAAAATTTATAATAAAAAAAAACAGTAATTTTCTGGCAGCGAGGGCGACAGAAAATGTCTGTTTAAAAAACATAAAAGGACTATCAGAAAAAAAAAACCATAGATAAACCGTTAAAAATTGTAATTTCTTGTTCCATAATCACAGGTTATTACTGTAATTATACATGTTTTTTTTTATAATTACAGGTTTTTGTACTTTTACCATAACCATTGTCAGAATACAATATTAAACTGTAATTTGCTAACAAAAGAATTTGAATGTAAACCAGTAAATTCAATAATGCACACTGCTATTAAAATCTGTTTTGTGTCTTTATCATACTGACAACCTCAATAATAGTGGTAGTAAAAGGGTGCCACATGAAAGAGCAAGTAGTTTTTCAACAAGCTAGTATATACTAGCATATAGAAGGTGCACAGAGTCATTCATGCAAACACAAAACACCAGCATGGTAACACACATGAAACTTAAATAATGAATTAAACATTCATTAAACAGAAGATGTAACGTAATGGCCAAATGGACATAACTGATAACAAAAATTATCAGCAAAATACTTTCAAATGTGGAGTGTCACGCAGGGAATTCTGGGAATTTCAGTTTACAGTTTTCAAATGTAAATTTTACATTGAGTTGTTTTATTTACTTGTAAAAACTGTTACAATTAACAGCATTTTACTGTAAATTTACATAAAAAATGTCTGATTAGATGTTTACAGTTTTTCTCTGTATATGGGACAGGGATTTACTGTTAACCCATTAACAGTTTTTACTGTAGCAATTTTACAAGATTTCACGTGTAAAATTACAGTTATTTCTTACAGTGTAATATTTTCTCATATTTCAATTACTATTCATTTATTGTTTAAAACATTTTTATTGTTAAGAAGTGATTTATTTAATTAGAGAAAGTCTCAGTCATTAAAAGCTTTACAGCCTTGTGTTCTTGTTCTTCGCAGTTTTGCTGACATAGGAAAAGCATTTATTTACAAAATAAAAATTATCCTGTCAAAAATTACAATAATAAAAGGAAGTGATAATGTTTACATTTTCTAAACAAAATTTAAGTGGTACTTGCCATTGTTAATAATTACAGTCAGTATTTTGAATATTTGTAGTGTATGTTACTATTTTAGGTATTGAGATTAATTAAATATAACTGTATTCTAATAGAAGAAAAAGACAACCTAAAATTCTTAAATCACAGACTTAGTGTATAGACTAGGTCATATCCATCTTTTTTCTTTTTTTTTTTTGGGAGGTGTGCCAAATATACCAGCATAAGAGAGGGAAGGAATCTGCAGTGTACAAGCAGGTAGGAGTGCTGCTGTCTGCTCTGATGCTAAAGTTCTGGAGATGTCCCCAGAGCTCCACGAAGCAGATCAGTAGAGGCATGGATGTACCTGAGGCTGGCGTGAATGAGTAGGTTGGATGTTTACTGTTATATTTTACTTCCAGGTCAACTGGCTCAATGCAGAAATAAGGAAGGGATTGTAATCATTTCCTGTTTTTCCTTATATATTACTGCTTCTCTCACTATTGATATTCAGTGCAGTGTCAGGCTCCTCCCTTTTATTGCCCTGGAATCAAATCAAATATTTCACTTGTTGTAAGAAACAACTTTTTATGTAAAAGCTGTGTAAAACAAAAATCAAAACGGGAGTAAGGCTAATACCATGTATTCTGCCATAAACTAATTATTTAAAATATGGATTGTGTGTTTTCAGTCATTAATATTTTTTTTCTATTAACAGGATGTTATATTAACAATGTATTTGCAAATAAAATGTATGATGATGCAAAACTGAATTGTAATTTGTATAATGTTACATGTATGTATCTAAATGTGCATTGAAATTACATTTGTTGATACAAATTATACAACTGATACATGCCCTGCAAAAAGTTAGAAGCTGATATATACTGTGTGTTAATGTAAAAGTATGCACTGAATTTTCATTTCAAATTTATTTCCTCGATGTGATTCAAGGGGAAGAATGCTATTATGTAATGTATGTGCAGTCAGGCTTCAAGAGATGTTTGATTCCGTAGTACAGCATCCATTTCTTACACATTGTAGTCCAGGTCACTCTGACAAAGGCAAAGGATCAAAAGCTTCCATTTGAAAGCAGTGTCTTTCCACATCCTTGCAATCCTTAAAACTTATTTAACACAAGTATTATATTTTCACAATAATGTAAAATTTATATTGAGAGATACAATACATTGGGTTATTTTCTAATCAAATCCCTAATAAAGGGAATTGTATGGATGAAAGAAAACAAATGCCACAGAAAAACAAAAGAAAATACCATAATCATTAATGCATGTTTTGATAATAACAAAGTTTCGGGAGGAGCGATAATTCAAATTAAACACAGCTGTTCCTAATTTCCTAATCATCTCCTGCCACTCCCATCCAATCACAGCCTCCTCACCTACTATAAATAAACCCCTCTCCTACCCTTCAGTATCTTGCTCTTTTTGCAACAGCAAAGCTCACAACAACTTCCCCAGAGAGACGCCAAGAGGACCCAGCCGCCACCCTTCCAGCCAGCCAGCCTGAATTTCTACGGGAGCCCGCTGGCTTCATTGGAGGTCGCATGCCTCCACGCTCTTAGTTCTCATTCTAGTCGCCATCCGCCAAAGCAATCCAAATGAAAGAATCCACATTACTCATCACTCGCCGGCCCTCCGCCATATTCCTCAGCCTGAAAGCAAACCAAAGCCCAGCGTTGCCATTTCCCAATTGCAAGGTAGTGCGGAAATGGCCGGCGCCACCAGATGAAGTCATACGCAAGCCCCGTATTCATGACGCCAGCACGGCATTTCTTTACTTCTCCATGGTCATGTAACGTATTTTAACGCACTTAAATCTCCATATTCACGTTTTCTTTGACTTATTTAGCATCAGTTTCTGTTGAAAGAAACAGAACAAATATCTTCTTCTTTTGTTCTTTGGCGGGTTGCAAACCATTTTCAAGGTGCATACCGCCACCTAATGTATGGAGCATGAATAAGAATGAACTAATCCCTTCTAAATCCTATTATTCAACTCACTATTATCAATAAATATCATGGCTGCATTTTTTTGTTTTTCAGGAGTTACACCATCATACTGATTGATAAAAAAAAAAAAAAAAAAAATATTTTGTTCTGATTGAAACTGTGTAACTGATTCTTCACCCCGTCTCCATCAGAGACACACTTCAGTCCCGCCTCCATCAGAGGCCGCAGCAGCATCCAGCAGAAGGATCTCTATTCACCCCGTCTCCATCAGAGACACGCTTCAGCCCCGCCCTCATCAGAAGCCGCAAAAGCTTCCAGCAGAAGCGTCTATTTATATATATATATAAATTATTGTCTCCTGTCAACGACTACGTTTACAGGTGTGCAAATAATGCGATTATTTCCAATAATCAGAGTAAAGACTTAATCGCATTATGATTTACATGTCTAGAGCAAGTTTCACTCCTGTTTACATGCTATCTCCATATTCTTATTCGCTAAGAATCGTAGTTAATTTTCTACTGCCATAACCACATACCCCTCTGCATAAATTATGGACTCAGAAAGAGCTCAGGTGCATTACCAAACCACCATCCGCTGCTTACATTTATTTTACATCTAATGAAAGACACTTGCATTTATATACCAAGCTGTCCAGCAGCCAATAACTGAAAACATGTAAATGCACCCAATGTCTCTATTTTGTCTGCTGAATTGTCATCCCACCCTGCTCCTAACTTCTCTCAATATCTGTTATTAGGTCTGTCACAAGGATTCCATCCCGGTGGTTCCTGCATTCCCACACTGTCCCAAATTTGCCCCAACCTCCAATCCGCCACCACCGAACCAGACACCGTGGATACTCTAATCAAGAAAGAATTAGACTCCACATTTATGATCGGCCCTTTCCCTTCAATGTATTTCGGGTCAGCCCCATCGTCATTGCAAAGCGAAAATACAAAAAAAATTTCTCCTGCCAATGTTTCTATTTTGTCTGCTGAATTGTCATCCCATCCTGATCCTAACTTCTCCCATTATATGTTATCAGGTCTAACTCAAGGTTTTCTTCCCGGAATTTCCTGCATTTCCACCCAGTCTCACATCTGTCCCAACCTCCTTTCAGCCACCACCGAGCGTGACATTGTGGATACTCTAATCAAAAAGAATTGCACTCCACTTTCATGATCGGCCCTTTTCCCTCCCCGTCTTTCAGTACTTTTCGGGTCAGCCCAATCGCCATTGCAACCCGTAAATACTCAGGAAAAAAGAGGCTCATCATCGACCTCTCATCCCCGCATAATTCCTGCATCCCCAGCATAAATAGCCTGATTCGCCTCGACCAAGCTATTGAGATTATTAAAGAAGTAGGCAGAGGCGCATGGCTAGCCAAAGTAGACATTACTTCTGCCTTTAAAATCATGCCCATACACCCCCATTTCTGGCACCTCTTTGGCATCCAATGGCGAATTAATTTCTATTTCGCCGTTCGCCTTGCCTTTGGTTGCAAAACCAGTCCCAAAATATTCGGCATGCTCTCCGAAGCCATTTGCTGGATTCTGTCTAATAATTATCAGATCCACCACCTCATCCACCTCCTCGATGACTTCCTCGTCATCTCCCCTCCCCACGCCCCTCCAGCCTATCAACTGTCCTCAAAGTTTTAACCAACAAGGAATCCCCATTGCCCAAGAAAAAACTTTGGGTACCAGCACTTGCGTCAAATTTTTGGGTATTAACCTCGACCCCCAGAAATTCAAAGCATCCCTCCCCAAAGAGAAATTGGGTAGAATCACCTCGATCTCTTCCAACTTCCTTACCCAACCCCAGTGCTCCAAACGAGAAATCCACTCAAATCTGAGGCATTTTAATCTGAGGCCATGCGCATTATTCCTCAGGGGCAACCTTTCATATCCAGCCTGCTCACTCTAGCCGCCTCCGTTCCCTCCCTCAATGACAACATAACCCTAACTGAACCCTGCCTCCAAGAAATCCATCTATGGACCAAGATGGACCAAGATGGCGGCGCGTGCACAACGCGAGGCTCAGTGTCTCTCCAGTTTTTGCGGTATTTTTCCTGCTCATTTCGGGGCTGTTCGTACAGAACAGTTGTGCCTTTACATCGTACACCCGACAAG
>JAUCMU010000325.1:0-13768 GCA_032275025.1 Enteromius treurensis
CGCTAACATGACATTGACGTATGGTTGTCAATCATACCGTGTTGCAAGGACCCGCCCTTCTCTGCTTCTGATAGGCTCGTAACGTTAGTTAAAGCTGTGTTCCTCTCATATGATTGGTAGGTAAAATAAATTGGCTCGGCATGCACAGGCTCTAAATTTTTTTATTTATTTTTCCTCGCAGCCGCATGCCGGAGATCAGGCACGGTTCCGGAATACTTTAAGCCCTGATTCTAAGGATTAGGGATGCTCATTTCGGTTATTTCTCATAACCGGCAACCGACGCTCGTTAACCGATTACTAACCGGTTAACTGACAACATTATTTTAAATGAGAATTGAATTCAAATAATTGTTAAACAGTTCAAATGAGCATCCCTACTAAGGATGCATCAATGTTGGTTGATATTATGCTTTAATACAATCCTATAAAGAATCCTTTGAGCGATAGAAAGGTCAAAGGACATGTATTTATTTTGTATTATCATTATCAATACATCTTTGTATTTCTTTCCCAAACCCAAACTTTTGAACGGTTACTAATCTCTCTCCAGATATGTCTTTCTACTTGTGCCGAGTGAACTTTCAATTGATCTCCATTCCTGTGGCCATCAATCTGGCAGGCTAGTTTGAAAATCAACGCTGCCCGGTGCCATTTACTCACGTCTTACACAGCAGTTACGACCCCAGCTCCTGTAATTTACCTGTCTATTGGAGGTGCTAATAGGCCTCTTCGCACAATACACCCACACCTGCAAAGCATTGTGGGACTGTTAGTGCTTCTCCCGGGTACTCTTTTTTTTCCCTTTATGCTGAAACAGAAGACTAGAACACCAAGCCTGACAGGTCAGCGCAAACATAATGACCCAAAGGAAGGAACACTGTTTTGACACCTGATCAATATTTTCACCCTGTGGTGTCAGCGTTGTCTTTATTGACCCGACATAAGCTCTCTTTCATTGACTCACTCTGTTGAAGCAAAAGTTTAATAGAACACGTGGGCATACGCTAAAGTTACAGTGAACGGATATTATGCAAATTTTCTACAAGCATGTATGAGCATAACTTTTTTTTAATTTTTTAATCCTGCACGCCCTAAAGGCACTTATAAAGAGGTAATGCAACATAACACCACCTCATCAGGATGAAGTTCTGTGTTCTTTTCACTACAGCAATGTGATATTTGCATAATTTCGTATCATCTTTTTTCTGCTGCAGCCAACAACAACATCAACAACCGTAAAGTGTTAGCGCAATATAATAATGTAATGCAACCAGTAGATGGGACATCGCAGATTTACATATTTACACACTTAATCAGCCAATCCTTAATCTCCATCCATCTCTCAGTCTTTGCTTTGAGTCATTTTTTTGTGCAGATAGCATTCAGACCTGCGGCTGCTCCCTCTGAATAACATCCACCTCGGCTTACACAAATCTGTTTTACCGTTGATCTGGTTGCCACAACAGAGTGGGCAGCACAGAATGCGTCAGAATGTTCATATCCTCCACATCTGATGAAATTTTCACAGCAGCCTCGTCCTCCGTTCTTAACTGCTAACTTGCTCAGTCCACACAGACACTGGTGATTACATAATGAAAATGTTTGTTATTTATGCATAACCATTTCATGCTTTTATACTTTTATTTAGCAAGCATGCATTAAATTGAATAAAAGTGACACTACATTTCTATTTCAAAATCTCAAAGTGCTGTTCTTTCGAATTTTTAATTTATCAAAAAAAAAATTGAACATACATTATTTTAACATTGAAAGGAAATGTTTTCTGAGCACAAAATCAGCATTAACGTCTGCTCAAAGATTCTGCTTTATTATCAAAAATAAATCACATTTTATAAATGTTATACATTAGAAAATAGTTATTTTAAGTAGTAATGATACTTCACAAATGATAATTTTTTTTTTTTTCAAATAAATGAATACTTTGGGAGCAGCATAAGAGTTTATTTCATCTTTGATAGTGTAGTGTCTAACCATTCATATCATGGATATAAATCATTAGTGCTACACAAACCTCTATGAACACAAACATAACACCTCATTGTGCCGGTCTAAAAACAGCCTGCTTAACCAAGCAACACCTACAGGGCCTGCATTTCACAAATGATGTGAGAAGAGCATTTTTAAAGATGAAAGCTTTAAAATGCACATTCTCTAAGGAAATTAAACCGTGGTGGTTAAGCCAACCACGTTACCAGGTGAGGGTGACCGCATTAACTCTGTCTCATAGATAAGACCGCTTAAGCCGTCAGTATTTAATGAGCCTGGTGGGCTAAACCCATTACGGTTTATGGAGAGCAAATGAGACGGATGGATTGAATCAGCCAAGTGGTCTTGCAATCAGGAAGTGTTGGCAGGCTGCGAAGTACCTGTCTGAACACGCATCATGACCTCAATAGCGCCAAAGGAAGCGTCGTCCATTTAACAAGCATGGTTGTTGGGTGGTGACAAACTTGCCAGTGGATTTAATTATGTCGTACTTCACAGATCACAACACGTTCATCATTCAAACGTCCGCTATCAATACCAAATGAGCTGTACTAGAGCTTGAGGGAGTGATAAAATCGTGATATAACACGGTGAATCTGTTATTAGTGAAATAGAACACTCTGTTTCAGAAACGTCTCATGAAGTGAACATGACGCATGAAAAATAAACAAAAGCAACAATCACAAATGCACAGAGGCTGAAAAAGGGAATGGCGAACTAAGCAGATGCTAGGGCACGTCTCACTATGGTGATGATGCCGGTCTCCTGGATTTAACCCTAATCTTCCCTCTGTCCCTTTGGATTTCACTACTGAATTGTGGGATTACTCACTCTACGTTCCAAGACATATCGCAGCACTCAGACGGTCTACAGACGCTCGGCTGATGGGATTCTGGGATTCATTAGAACTACTTTGATGTGTATGTGACCACGAATAAAAGGCCAAATAGGGTTTTTATTGGGTCAGAAATGTTTCCGGGATATGGATGACTGTACTAAAGGGAAAAAACAATACATATTTTTAAATAATAAATATTAAAACACACACAAATTAATAACATTTACTCTGACAGATGAAAGTTTCAGTGCCTGGATTTACAAAAAAAGGTAAAAATGTGAAGTGAAGTGGAGAAAAACATCAAATCAAGGCCAAAAAGAGCTGGAAATGGCTAACCAACTATGACTTGTCTAGAGAGAAAAAAAAAAGTGAACACCACCGATCTGCAAGGAGCAGCAAAGGAGAGAGACACTGATTTAAAGAGTTCCTTATCTCCATCACTGCCTAAACATACGCGAATTACTCTGGCATGTCATCTAATCCAGGCCTTAATAAGGACGCAAGGAGAGGATGGAAGCAGATAAGGCTGTTAAAATGAAGCAGGATTAGAGGGTGGATAGGAGAGCACAGGCACCCCCTTTCAAACCAAGATCAGTATTCAGATCACAACTGACAACTGCAACATCAACTACACATCTTTAAAAATCTATGAAATGAACATGGATGTTCTGTTTGAGCCTAGTGCCAAAAAAGTGTTCTAATGACCTCTAGTGGTGCAACAACAACCCAATCGAACCGTGGGCCAAGAGGGTCCCATCAGGTCTCCACTATGAGTCAGTCTGGCCAGCCAGGTATGGTTTCCCATACTAGGAATTTGTGCTCTGCGTTTAACCCATCCAAGTGCAACCACACACACACACAAATTATTCCTTAATTCCTATCATCTTACATCCTGGGAATTTCACACATGTCATAGTGCTTTGCATTCAAAGATAGAAGATAAAACAGAGATTTACGGAACACAATTACAGCAGCACTACGCCTGCTTAACCAGAAACTAAATGATGGTCCAGCCTAAAGGCCAAAACTTAACTCAAAATCATCTACAGTGGTCTCTCATGTTTCTTTAACAGTCAGTTTGGACTGAATTCTTATCGGATGAGCCCCATTTGAAGCCACTGCAGAATATCAATACTGTGTCAGTGTGCCGAACAGCGGACAAACAGTGTTGTCAACGCGCAGATATAAAATGATGCAAAAGCTTTAGACAAATTTCCTATACATTTTGCCTTCTGGAAACGTGCCAACTAAAAGTCCACACTGTTCTGAGCTCTAAAAATCAATCGTTTTGGGTACTTTGGACTACATTAGGTTCAGGGCAGCACTCTTCTGAAATAATAAAAGCCTGCTGGTACAGGACAGCGTTGATAAATAAATAAAAAGAATGTAGAATTGGCCCTGTGACCTCACAACAGCAGCAGGCTGACTCATTGGCTGTCCGCAGGGGACGGGAGATGCAGACAGGAGCACTCATTTATTCCTTTATCCCCCCGTCTGACCACGCAGGTCAATTAAGAACTATTCGTCACGGTTGCTTCCGATGGAATTCCACTCGTTAGAGAAGAGATGAATATTCTCCTGGATCTGACAGAATTTCGCGCCGAGCTCAAAACGAGTCATCTGTCGATGTCCTGAGTGCCCTAGTGGGCCGAAACGATTTGGGGAAATTGAGTAGTCCGCCTCCCCCTATGTCTCTATGTAGTCATCAGACTCTGAGTGATGACCGCACGGCAGAGTTTCAAAACCAAACAGTGAGGAAGCTTCCTGTTGATGTTGTCACAACAGATTGTTAATTCGAGTACTACAGCGATTCTGCAACCCTCAGCAATTTCACATTTCATTTGAAACACATAACAAAAGTCATATTTCTGACATTCCTTGACAAAAAGAAAAAAAAAATTATATAAAAAAAAAATATTAGACAATATCCCATTTTATTAATATATAGGTTACCTACTATATATGATAAAGATATTTTATGTCCCTAGAGAAACCTGTAAGCTAACATTTTGCAGGTATGTATTACATGTAAATATTAGTTAATGCATTTAGCCAACAATGAGCAATGTGTTTTTATAGCATATTATACTTTGTTAAAGGGGTCTTACGGTGGTACATGCACTTTTACAAGCAGTTTGGAGTGAAATGTGTGTTGGGAGTGTGTACACAACCACCATACAATGATAAAGATCTATCAGTATTTTTATTAAATTAAAACAAGAATAATTTTCCCCTTCTGAAATCAAGCCATTCTCAAATGCATGTCGGTGTGGCGTCACACCGACAGAGGCCACTCCCACAATAGTTGATTGACAGCAGCGTCACACAGACTGAACCGGTGTCTTACCTCAGATCCGCCCTAAGAGCCGACATCAGACCGAAACGCAGAGTTTTGTTGTTGAATGTATTAATGAACACAGCAGTAGTCATTTACCCCTGAAATCTGAGTGACTGAAGACGCGGAGGAGTAACGTTATGTTAGGTTCTGAAGGGAAACAAGCCCTTGATCAACCGGAATGCGTTTATGTTCACGCGAATCTTTCACGATCCAGCTTCACTTTACAGAAGCAGTGAGTATAATGTCTCTTCATGAATCCTTGCAAATCGCCTTTCTTAATAATGTGCTAATTAGCAACTTTCACTATGAATACGGCTAAAAAAAGATTCTCAGAGAGTGCCCCGTGAAAGAGGGGCGAAGTCAGCGGAGCTCGTGAAGATTTAAAGGGGAAGTACACAGAACAGAGTGATTTCTAAAGAGCTGTTTTACAGGGTAAAATGAGGGGTTTTTTTTACACTATCTTTGGGAAATTTTTAAACAAACTATAATACAAACTTTCTATTAAGACCCTTAAGAATCATATAAGCTAGTGGAAAATTGGCTTTGTATAACTCCTTTAATGTGAGTTCATGTTAGCTTACAGTGGATTAATGACAACATCCGACTTTCGCTTTAAAGGGAAATAATTCATAAATGCTAAAATGAAAATTAAGATTAATAAACTAAGCTAAGGTAGCCTATTGCTAGTTCATGTGAGCTAATGCACTTAATTTATGTTATAAATGTTAAATGTTATTGTATGAGGATGAAAAACACATTTTTTTATTTTAAGGTGAATTAGGCTAACTCTTTAACCTCACAGATGAGGCTCTGGCGCCCTATTAAAGCAAGGAAATGTGTCCAAGGGCAGCATCTGCATTTCTGCATCATCCTTTAAGTCTTCTAAAAACCTAAATCTTTAAGCTAGTCACTACAACTAACAGTACAAGACTAAGACAAAAATCTGTGCTTATTCCAAACAGTCTGCTTTGACTGAGGAAAACTACTCAAGATTAGATCTTTTCACCAAGACAGACATTAAAAGATGTCCTAGTCTGCCTCTAATAGACTTCAGCGTCAGATATATGATGTGTCTGATAAAGTTCATGATGGAATTTAGTCAGGCCTGTAACCCTACAATTATTATCCTGATTATTCAAATGACTTTCGGCCACGGCTATACGTCAGGCTGTAAGCAATGAGAGTAAAAATAACTCATCTGCAGCACTCACAAGTCAGTGTTTCCAGCCGAAGGGTTTCGCTGTCAAGATGTGACAAGCTCCTCTTTGGCGTTGATCAACCCGCCCAGAGCAGAAGAGACCAACACTGGGCACAACGCTTCAAGAGGAGACTTAACACAGCTTGTGTATAATGGTCATCAGTCAACACTGTTCATCTAAAACCATCCAAGATTATGTCTTGGCGGCTAATGTAATCCCAGCCGGTCACAATAATCTCAACAACACCTGGGATATGAGATTTATGAAAAGATAAATCTGTGGCACGTTATTGCCAGACAAACAGTATTACGATCAAATATGTGTTTTGCGTTACTGCCTGAAACAAATGAGTCAGTGATATCACTCACAAGCGAAATCCGAGAAATCGGTGGCTTCCCCAGCAGCTTTCCCACCAGCGAGCGCTTCATAAGAGACAATAAATGCCACTTCCTATCAAATAACAGCCATCAGATAGCATTTCAACAATTAGGATAGTATTGTGTCCGAACTTCCCCTTCTTAATACAGTTACCGCCCTTAAACAAACAGAATCGGCTTCATCAAATGGCACATTTAGATTGCAAAATCTGCACATATTGTTATAAATCATATAAAAGTGTTTTCCCAGGAATATTTCTATACATTTAAAAAGAAGATCTTAAAGGGAAGATGATGTAAATATTGTCAGTACTGCTGATATATCTCATATATCTCATATTGTTCATAGTTTTTAAGTGACATCATACCAATTGGACTGCTTTTAACCAATGAAAAGTTTCACAATACACTAATTTCAGTGTCATTCAATCTTGGGATGGGTGCAATGTTATTCTTAAATGGATCGATACATACTGGGTTTGAACTTAAATATTAAAGTAACACGGTTATATTGCACAAAAGAGTCTTAACAGCACAGACGTTCCCCAAAACACTAAATCATTATTGCTCTGCTGTGTGTGCTGTCAGGATTAGTTCATAGTTCAGGACAGGTTTAATATCTAACATTTTAGGATGGTCTGCCTCAATAATACAACAATGTCAAAACCCCAAGGAAATTTGTTCATTCTCACTCAATGTTCAAGACATGGTTATGCTCTTGTTTTCTACAAAGTCACAGTGAGGTCACTAAGTGTTTTTTATAAGAAATAACTGACCTGAGCTCTTTTATTCGCCACATCTCGGTGATCGTTGTGTCAGAAATAAATGAGCTGTTTACCTAGAGAGCATGTTTAGATTAAATAAGCGTTTGAACTCACTCGTGATGTCAAAACAGCACTGTCTAGATATGCAGCACCCCTGATTTTGCAACACAGCCTGAGAGTCATGGAGTATTTCCGCCGATCCTGACGGATCTATCTAAACCGGAGAGCAACTCCACACTTCACCGACTTTGAGAAGCACGTTGGCAGTGACTCAAAGCAAAAAACACGTACAATAAAGACCCGAATGGGCTCATACCTGAATGCAGGGTGAAAACATTGATTCCTGGATCCAGCATGATGTTCGCTGCAGCGATAGCGGCGGCAGTTCTGCCCGGTGGAGTCCCGGTGATGTTGCTGCTGCCGCCGCCGTCTCGGGGTCTCCTCCCGGAGCTGCTGGCCCGGTTCGATCTGCCCTGCTGCTGTTGTCCCTGCGGAGGGGTCTGGATCCCCGCGGAAGTCCCTTCTCCCACGCGGCCTACCTGTTGTCCCATCCTGCGAGTGTTCTGGGTGGGAAAATAACACAGATCCGTGGAAAGACCCGCCGTCCGTTTGGACCGCTCACATCCCCCAAAGAACGACCCGCGGGACGACGGCCTGTTCTGCTCGGGATGGAAGTCTTCCCCTTCTTGGTCACCCCTCCTCTACCGGACCGGACCGAGCTCCGTTAGCTTAGCTTAGCAATCTGTGTGTGTGTGTGTGTGTATGTATGAGAGAGAGCGAGAGAACCCACCCACCACCTAACAGCTAACAACGCACAGCCTAATCGTTAAATTCTACCAAACGGCTCCGGATAAGCGGCTCTGTTGAACGGGAATGTACGATCCTCATGTCCCCAGCGCTGTTTCTCTTAAAGCGGACCCGTCTGGGGTCGTTCCGTTCTGCTCCAGCCGCTGCGCGCCCCCTCCGCCGCCGCCATCTTTACCGCAGAATCAGTGGCGTGCGCTGCACGAGCCAATGACGGAAAGCGCGGCACACCATCATCGCGGTGATGCCACAGATTCCCTTTTTTATAAATGAAAATTAACATAATCAAAATTAAGAGCAGTTTTCATTCATTACGTAAAGTGAATAATATCTTAAGGTCAACAACTGAGTGATGTAAACAGCATATAATAACAATAATAAAAGCGAAAAGGTGTTATTGAAGTGTGTTAATAAAGCAATATAAAGCACAAAATGCTACTTCACTTGGATAAATATCATATTTAATAATAGCTTTAATAGTTGTTATAATTAACTAAAACCACTTAAAAACATTTACTTAAAATAAAATAACTGATAATAAATGTAATAGCATTAATATAGGAAAAAATAACTGGAAAATATGTAATTAAAAAAGGAATTAAAAATATTAGTAAAATCTCCAAAATCCTAATATAGCATAATATATCTATTTTGCTCTTAATTGAATTAATGTCTAGCTCTACCAACAGCAAAATATTTATAATATTTTAATTCACTTTTCACGTTTGATTTGTGGTCTGTTCACATGAAACATTCTAGCCTGATGTCTCATCAATACACAACATAGTACATATACAAGAAAACCACTATAGTCAGGTAAACTGTTTATTTGTCCATTACAGAGCAAGTTGGTACAGGCCATGCACTGAACATTTCACAAGATAAATTAAAGTTATTAGTTAAAAAATATGGCATCGGTTTGGATTATTCCAAAACATTGATCACTTTTTTTGAGATAAAAATTACAGTCATCGGCTATTCTAGAAATGACAACGGAACATTAACATGGTAGGTGCCATGAAGAAACAACATTTTAAAATGCTGTGTATAGATATACAGTAGTCCTAACATTCAACTCTCCATCACCACCTGCTGGTCATCACAGTTATTGCAGGTATGTTTTTAAAAATATAATACAATCAAAAGCATCTTGTGGGACTGGAGAGAGCATTCAGTAAATGCCATTTAAAATGTCCTAGACCTTAATATTACTATTGTAAATTAAATCCCCCTGCATGGCAGTGTACATTATAATTTATAACTTAGTAAGGGGTTGTGCTTGAAAACCATTAGTAATAATGATCACGAGTGCAGCCAGCTGCAAAATTTCGATACCCTGTTTTGCAATAAATAAGTCCTAAAGCATGGCTTTTAAATTAATATCTAATTAGTTTAACTCTAGGGAAAGGAAAGAAAAAAAAAAAGGAAAGTCCAAATTTCCAAAAAGTAACTAAAACAAATAAAACTGTCAGAAAGAAGAATTTCCCCCAAATCAAAGTACATTTGTGTGTTTCACAGCAGTATGGCACATCATTTAAAATCCACTGGGTTTTTAGAATTCACAACCCAGCTTGTAAACGTTCTACAATTTCGAGTAGTCCAGGCAAACTGGTTCAAATGTACCACACGTATAATCTTCCATGGCTTTTCCAATACTGGAATAACACCACAATATCAAACACCATCTAAGAAGTGGCAGTAAACAAAACACATTTACTGTGTAATCTGATCTCAACTCAACTTCATCACAGAGGCTTCTAAAAATAGAATCTCTTTAGCCAGATCAGACATAACCTAAAATAGACCGTTAAATGCTTACTAGGAATTTAGTAAAGAATCAAAGAAATATTAATGATGCACATTATAGACATTCTGCATTCTATCATGGAGGTCATAATAAATATTAAATATCTAAGGCCTTTTCATAAAACATTGTCTTCATGATTATGGAGTAAGATTGTCACTTTTCACTTTGTTTGGTCAGAGTGCAATACCTCTAAAATGCTAAAAAAAAGTTCTGTTCCAGAATCTGTTGAGAACAAATCTGATTCATTTGGAGGCTGGTGGTGTGGCTTTAGTGCGCCTCTGCAGCAGTGTTAGTCTGTGGAGTACAAGTCCAGGATCGAGGCTTCAGCAAGTCTAGGAAAGAAGGCTGAGGAAACAAAAAGAAACCACAAATATATGAAACATGCATAGACCAGATGAACCTACCAAAAACAAGCACTTTGTTTACCTCTTGAATGGGGCAGAAGCGCTGCGCGTACCACTCCTGAGAGTACAGACAGATGAGAACGCCCTGACCCAAGAACAGCGCAGTCCACATGATCACGTTCCAGATCGGCCCTTTCCTCCGGTCGTTGAGAACAAAGTTAAACACCACTAAGAGAAACATGAGTGCATCAGAGACTTTCATATTCAGGCTGTTACATCATATAAAACTGAGTCATTTTAACCGAAGCTTAAACCAATGTCTAGGTGGTTATCTGGCATCCCAGCTTGCCCGAGCTGGTTAAATTGGTCTGTTTGAATGGTTTTTGGTAGACCAGCTAAACACCAGCTTGGTCAGCTGTAAAACCAGCTTAAGCCAGCTAATCTGTTTTTTTTTTTTTCAGCAGGGACATGCTCTTGTAATAATTCGGATACTTACTTCCAAAGCACATGAAGATGCAGAACAAGACGGGATAGAAGAAGCCAAAGCAGATGGCCAGAACGTACTCGTGCACCACGGCAGACACAGTGAAAACAATGAACATGGCTGCTGCACGGAATCGCTTCTGTGTCATCTGCAGATGCGGATGATAATAACACTTGTTTAAGCTTGATTTCACACACATTCCAGAGTCCTCTCAAAGAAACCAAGAGCAGACTGTTTAATCAAATACAGCGCAACATAGGGGCATCGTAAAGATCCAATCCCAAACACTGTTAGGGTCATTATTTATATATACATATCATATTATATAGCCAATTAAATACAAGTAAATATCTAGTAATGTCAAATGATTAATCACGATTAACTGCACTTTTTGTTTACATATGTGTATATTTCTGATGTATATATATATATATATATATATATATATAAATACACACACATACACTATATATTTTGAAAATGTTTACATGTACATACACATTTTTATATTTATATTCTTATATTTTCCATTATCTATAGACAAAAATATAATATATTTCCATATTAAATCTTAAATATTTCCAATTCCATGTTTGTATTTATATATAAACACAATAAATATAAACAGTATACACAAATATTTTATGTAAACAAGAACCTTTCTTTTGGATATGATGAATTGTTTCACAGCACTAAATAAAACAAATGTATACAAATTAGTTTAAAAAAAATGAATTATAGTAATTATACGAAAATAAATAATTAATCAGTCAATAAATAAAGAATAAATAGAATAATTTATCTTATATTCAGTGCTCATTTTTGACATTTTCAACTGATGACTTACCCACAGGAAGTCCCTGTAGACATAGTAATAAAGCCAGTCATGTACTACAACATTCCATGTGCGGTAATAGTTAGCAAATGAAGTGGAGTTCCACCAGTCCTAGAGAAAAAGCAATTTTATTCAATGAACAGTTGTGTAATGGCAACATAATTTAGCTTTAATCTTTAATATTTCGATAAAACAATTAATTTTAATCATGTGGGAAATGAAAAATAACACTGCAGGATAAAGCCTTTAGGATCGAAGGATCTATATTTGTAAGATTAAGTACAAGGCACATTTTGGTGCTGTCTGTTACCTTATAAAACATTCTGTCTCCAAACCTTAGCATTTCAGCAAATGCATTAAGCCAGCAATGCAGAAAGGCAAAAAATGCCAAGAAAAGCACCAGCACTCCTATGAATATAAGACAACACCATTACCCAAACTGCATTTATTTGTGCACTTTTTATTACATCTGTGTCTTCTTCAGTGTGTAAACGTTTTATGAAGATGTGCAACATTAAAAAGTGGCTATCCTGTCGACATTCTACCTGGCAGTATAGAGTTGAAGACACACAACACCATGGCCCTCAGGTCAAAGAGCTGCATACTGATACTGCGGAACTGAGGGATGCACAGCCGCACAAATATGTAGTATGCATAAAACAAAGAGCCGAGCACCTGGAATGGCACAGAAAAAAAAAAAACATATTCAAGATTTATTTCAACATAACATTTACCAAGTCTTGACATAAACGTTTATAAAAATCACGACTTAAGCATGTACCCACCTGTAAAAACTTTGTAGCCACATAACCCCACCGAATACATGGATTTCTACAAGTAAAACAAAACTGAATTTAAAAAATATTTATATATATCTAAAAAAAATGGATTACTGTTAAATATGCCATTTCTATGAAAACATGCCAATACACTGCAAAAACTTTTAGCTTGATATTAAATATATGTAAATGCACACACATGCATATAAAACATTTAATTTTTAATTCATAAAAGGGAAAAGTTTTCTCACCGTGGATAATTATCTCTGTATATCAGGGTGGGTGCAAAGAGAAAGTAAATGTACTGAGTGAATTGAGGTACAGCTAACGAATCTGGGGGGAAAAAAAGAGAAGATGATCAAATAAAATGCAAGCTTTTGTTCGTTTATTTCTGTGAAGTTCCTAACATCTAAGTAAGGATCTTACTTGCTTTGTTTCGTTCTAAGGATCGCACTCTTGGCACATTTTCCCTGATGAAAGAGTGAGCCTTCATTATCAGCCGCACCTGTTTAAAACAAACAATCGCAACAATTAGACTGAGTAGTGAAACACCTTTGGATCTTATTAGACTTCAAATAAGAGCATCCAATAAGCAACAGAGCGATATAGAAAATCCTGTTGCTATGGTTACTGGTTACCTGTTCTAGAATAAGTATGAAGCATGAAGCAGGGGGAAGGCCGTTCTTCAGCACCACATATGTGGGTAAGAAACCCAAACACAGTCCCTGGTACAGCAGCAAGAGAGAACCGGCCAGCACTGTCCATAAGGCCCGATGATTTGACGTGGGGTAAACACTGGCCCAGACAATGAGCAACAAATACGGAACTACAAGTGTGGACAGGAACATACACATCCACGTGACAACCACTAGGGGGAACTGGCCAAACGCATACACCAACAGATCAAACTCGAGCACCAGTCTAGAGAGAGCAAGAAAACCCAATTTAGTAAATCTCCTTCTACTGTCTTACTTTAAACACTGAAGATACACGCTAAACTAATGTGAAACCACTTTTTGATGTCACAACATGAAGAAGTCTGAGATATTAATATTATTTAGCTTTTGTTGAAATTGCTAAATAATTTTACTAGTGCTGTCAAATGATTAATCGCAATTAATCGCATCCAAAATAAAAGTTTTTCTTTACATAATATATTTGTATGTACTGTGTATATTTATTAAGTATATAT
>JAUCMU010000326.1:0-13761 GCA_032275025.1 Enteromius treurensis
TTGAGTTTGTTCTCCAATGACTGGACATTGGCGAGCAGGATGCTAGGCAGAGGTGTGCACGAATCGTGAGTACATTGTATACCAATAGAAACAAGAGTGTTTCTATCATATTCCATCTACTCAATGGTGGTGATTTTGCCGGTTTTAAAACGCTGAAAACTTAAAAAAACAAAAACAAAGAAAAGGGGGTCGGAGCAGTTGCGACGGCAGCCAATCTCGCTGGCGCCATCTTGAATAAGTATACTACAGTATATGTATACTACATTTACTGTAAAACATTACTTTGGTGTAAAGCTGCTTTGCAATGAAATGTATCATGAAAAGCACTATACAAATAAATTTTATTTGAATTGAATAAAAGGGTCTATTTTTTGTATACACTCACAATAATCAACAAAACATTCTGCTTTTGATAAATAAAGAAAATTAACGGTGTGTCCTCTGCTGTCTGTGTCTCCGTGATGTTCAGATTAAAACACGTCAATAAAAATGAACTGAAACTCAGCGAAAACGTGACTCACAGACATAAGTTATATCTACAGAAAGCTGTATATATCTACTATTAAATGAAGTTAATCATGTCAAAAACAAAAAACAAAAAAAACACCATGTTCGTTTGAGCTCATTATAGATAATTCGACCGTGCCCCCGAGCTTCACGAGCTATTGTTATTACAATCATCCACGTGCAATGTGCGTGACATATACACAACCACAACAGCAGCGCGAGCTCTGCTTGAAAACATGTCTTCAAGTTCACTTTGGCTGTGTTTCCTTTCTGGAAAAAGACGCGCTGTGAGAAATAATGTTTATCAAACGCATTTCGGGAGGAGGGGTTGAAGGTAGTTTAGATCTCCGCCTCCTCAATCTTCCTATTATCTAATTTTCCTATCAGAAGCTCTAAATCGCTCAATAAATACCCATAGTTCCTTCCTCTGCGCACCTTGATCGCAGTACGGCTTACCCACAGTGTCTGCTAGAGGCCCAAAAAACTCCCGGCAACAACCGGCAAGCTCTCCCCCGCGTCCTAGATCCCGATCTCCGCCATCGCAACTACAACCCAGGCCTCATTGGCCTCCTCTCGGGCTTCTCATCAGCCCAGCCTTTAAGATACGGATCATGCCTAATGTCAAACAAGCCCTAGACAAAGCCGGCGCGCCGTTCTCAACTCATCTTTGCGACTCGCTTCCGGATTATCGATATACCACAATCCAGACACTCTTACGGAGTTCCTAGCTCAAAGACACAATTCCCCCTACCGCCAAGCAGCTGCCCCATCGGATAAGGGCTCTGGCCAAGCCCACGGCCAACAACAAAGGCCATAAACCCATCTGCCAGCCACTTACCTCCGTCAAGACCTCGCAAAGCCAGCATGCCATCCTCCCGCCGATCTCCAGTCAACAGGCGATAGCATTGTTCCAGAGCAGCTAATCACTCAATTAGTGATCATGAATTAGTGAATGAAATGCACCCTATTATTAGGCCTAACAGTTACTAAACTAACGTTAGCTCTACTTTACAAATTAAAATCCTTATCGAGCCGCCGTCTGATGAATTCAAGTACACATACGATATGGACAATGGCTATGCTGCGAGGTTTGCTTTTGCATATAAAATAGTTAAAAGCAACGTATCTATTTTGACTTAAGCCCTGCTTCTCTCAGCCACTCACTGATCAGAACAGATGCAGAGAGAGGCGTGCGCGCGCTGGGAAAAAAAAATACCAGAGTCTCACCGAGGTTTGTCCAAGAAGGAAAATGTCGGCAAGGGGTTCTGAAAAGTCGCTAAATATAGCATCAAAATTGTTGGCAACACTGATGCTGCCACGTAAACAAATTAAAACCATCCAACAAGGAACAAACACGATCCCATCTCCCCCTGTGATTTGCATACTTCCCGATTTCAAAATAAAAGTACTTTCACTTTTAGATTTTTTATAAAATCTTGTTGTTAGATTTTATTAAATTTTTATATTTTATTTTAATTTTTATACCATTACATCCGCTTTTTGCTACATTTGGTTTCCTCCATTCTTTCCTTAAAGTTTAATGGGATTATCAAAAGTAGAATAAATGAAAATAAAATAAAGAGGATTATCTTTGACAAGTCAATTTGCTTTAAGCCAGTGTTCAGATCGATCTCCGGCTCCCATGCTAACCCCTCCATCCCGTTCTGAACCAAAAACTGACCAGCCATGTACTCTCATTATGCCCCATCTAGACTTCAACGAGGGACAATGCGTTAAGCCACCGATTCGTGCATTTTCCCGTTTACTATCGTGGCACACTCGCCAAATACATTTGCTCCGCAGAAAAAGCCCGGGATTAAAACCAGGAAGTATCTCTCATCTCCATTCAATATTACTCCGCTGGCGAATAAATTTTTACTGCATCCCTACGCTAACCTTTCTGATTATCTTTTTCAGGTCAGAAGCTCCAATTTCATCCAGGAGCCCGCCACCCCTCTTCCAGGTCACACACCTGCCCAAACCTCCAGTCGGCCAATACAGATCCACCCTATTATTAGGCCAAACAGTTACTAAACTAACGTTAGCTTTACTTTACAAATTAAAATCCTTATCGAGCCGCCGTCTGATGAAATCAAGTACACATATGATGTGGACAATGGCTATGCTGCGAGGTTTGCTTTTGCATATAAAATAGTTAAAAGCAACGTATCTATTTTTACTTAAGCCCTGCTTCTCTCAGCCACTCACTGATCAGAACAGATGCAGAGAGAGGCGTGCGCGCTGGGGAAAATACCAGAGTCTCGCCGTGGTTTGTCCAAGAAGGAAAATGTCGCCAAGGGCTTCTGAAAAGTCGCTAAATATAGCGTCAAAATCGCCAAGTTGGCAACACTGATCCCGCCACGTAAACAAATTAAAACCATCCAACAAGGAACAAACACAATCCCATCTTAACGCGTTAAGCCACCAATACGTGCATATTCGCTGTTACTATGGTGGCGCACTTGCCAAATACACTTGCTCCGCAGAAAAAGCCCGTAATTAAAACCAGGAAGTATCTCTCATCTTTATTCAATATTACTCAGCTGGCAAATTAATTTTCACTGCATCCCTACGCTAACCTTTCTGATTATCTTTTTCAGGTCAGAAGCTCGAATTTCATCCAGGAGCCTGCCGCCCCTCTTCACACACCTGCCCAAACCTCCAGTCGGGCAATACAGATCCCTCCTCCTCCGTTCTTTCAGATGAAGCATTAGTCCGTTTAGACACCAAACCTTTAAATGATGGCGTGACTGAATTTAGTATAACAGCACCGTTTACTCTGTAATCCCCCCCACGATACCTTTGAGTCCAGCCCTTTTATTACGACATGACCGCCACCTTCATAGTAATGCCCATTCACCCCGATATTGACACCTCCTTGGTATTCGATGGAGAAACGTTTTTCTCTTCTACTTTACGGTTTGCCTCACTTCGGCTGCAAGTAATTCTTTAGGATTTCCATTCTTTACCCTCAGATTGATTAAACCCGAGGTACCATGTTTACCCTGGCTTTCGGGGTTCCGAAGACGCTAAGAAATTTCAGTAACTAACTGCATGCCAAACCAGCTTCGCTTATTTTTATGCCTTCAAGCCTGAACTCATGAAATAATGTTTATCAAACGCATTTCGGGAGGAGGGGTCGAAGGCAGTTTACATCTCCGCCTCCTCAATCTTCCTTTTATCTCGTTATCCTATCAGAAGCTCTAAATTGCTCTATAAATACCCATAGTTTCTTCCTCTCCGCACCTTGATCGCAGTACCCCACCTCCTGCCCCCCTCTCTGACTTCTCCTCCTTTGAGGGGGGTCAGTTTTTAACTTAAGTAAAAGTGTAAAAGTAGGTTTCAAAACTACTTAAAGTATAAAAGTAAATGTAAGGGAAAAAATGCCATTAAGCACAAAAGCTTACAAAGAGTTAAAAGGTTAGTATAGCCTATATTATCACAACATTAGCCTAATTTCCATCTTGTTTGTGAATTTGCCAAAAAAAAAAAAAAAAGTGAAATTTGGTGTCTCCAGTCCGTTACCGTCCAACTGGCCTTTTTTCTGATAAAATGGTGTGTGTTATGATGTCATCCTTAGAACTGTTGCATAAGTTTTGGTGTATCGCAAAACAACTTTTGCCCTTGAGCTATTTTCATACATAATTTTACCTACTGTGCAAATTGTATAGACCCATATGACGAATATATATTTCTAACGAAATAATAAATTAACAAAACTAAAGAAAAAAAAAAAAACTGCACCAAGTAGCAGCCTAAAGTCTATGCTATTTGTGTGATGCACTCTTGAGAAAGCGGCTTCCAATTTGTTTCCTTTATTTACAAAACCTTTATTGTGAGTGTACACAAATAAAAAAAAATATTTAGAATAGTTTCGAAAAATGTCTTATTGTTTAACAAGTATTGTAACATGTTTTTCACTTTTATAATGAAAGGAAAAAAAAATCAATTGATCCTGCCGCCGCCGCACACTGTTCTTAACAGGACAACTTTTATCTTCAGAACAAAATTAGGCCTAATAAATTGAAACTGTCAAAGAATTAAAGTATCAAATTAAGATATGTATGTTTGAGAGGTCACTCATCTTTTTCTTACCATATATATAATTTTAGATATAATAATACGAATATGATTTAATGCACTTTTGAACTAGAGAAACAGTGCTTTGACTTGAGCAACACCACGAACACAGTCCTTGCAGGAGTGTGTAAAATGATTTGTGTCATGTGCAGGTGCGATGTATCACTTTCAAACCAGTAGGTGTCGGAATGGTACAGTAAACAGTATGTTTCTCATCCAAACGCAATCAAATTCACTCTATCCAGACGGCGTGATTTATCTGGATGTTTGTTTGTTTTGAACGAAGACAAGCCGGAATGAAAACAAGCCAAAATGAAATGTATGTATTCTTGAGACTTTCCTGGCAGCGAACTCACAAAAGACACTCATACTATTTATCCAATTAATTTCTATAGCCTGTCAATTGTCAGTCAATCAAAACCCACTGTGGGTGTGCCTACTGGGATGCTGACATCATCAGCACGAGCCCAGCATTAGTGTTGAAATGAAGAGATGGGCTGTATCTGAAATTGCCCCTTGTACCCTCAAATAGAACGGGGGGCAGCCAAGATGGCATTGTAGAAAGCCGGGTTTGCTGGAGCGCTTACAAACTTTGCTCAGATCTCAGGTTTTTAAAAACAGTTTATGTTCAGAACTAACTGGAAGACACAGTTTATATTATAAATTAAGTAGCATATTTTAATAACTTTTTTCTTTCCTTTGCATTCATTTAACTCTATTAAACAGATAATTATCTGTTTTCAGATAGTAAAGAGGTGAAGCATTTGGGAGAAAAAAAACTAGAAGAACTGGAAAAGAAAATCGTAAGATTGGACTTCGTGATAAGTACAGTGATCTGGAGGCTTATAAGAGAAGAAATCTTAGTGGGGTAACGATATTTAGAATTCAAATGGCACTGAACACTCTTTCTCAATCTTGAGAAACAATTTAGGTGTGAATATATTAGGGTCAGAATAAGACAGTTTGGGTCATTGGATCTCACTTAACCAACAAACTGTGTTTCTTGGAAATATATATGGGTACAATCATTCTTTGGATAATGTTTTTTTTTTTTTTTTTACAAATTAGATGAGAAGCTTACATATTGGTCTAATAAATTTCCAAATGCACTTTTCTTTTAAGGAGGAGACTTTAATTTGTAATTTCATAATTCTTTGGACAGATCTCCTCCAAAAAGTACAGTTTGTTCTAGCCCTGCACTTTTAGCCCTAATAGACAAGTTTGAATTTGAACATTTGAAGAGAGAGTTTACTAGAGTTTATCTCATATTGACTATTGGCTCATATCAAAAAGTATGTCAAATTTTGATCTGAATGTTGGCATTGAATGTACCCCATTAACCGACCACAAGACCATCTTCATTAAATACCCCTTTAATTGCAGATTATGTAACAGCTCAATGCAGAGCTTCTTTTTGAAAACTTGACCGTTCACTGCTAGAATTACCAGATGTAAAGGATAAAATTAAAGAATTAATTGCTAGCTATTGGAAAGCAGCCACTATTAAACATTATTTTGGTATCAATTGGGAGCTTTTTAAGTTTGAGACAGGTGTTTATTTAAGACAGGTTGGAACGCGCTCAGCCAAAAAAAGA
Organism: Enteromius treurensis; assembly: GCA_032275025.1. Taxonomy (NCBI): domain Eukaryota; kingdom Metazoa; phylum Chordata; class Actinopteri; order Cypriniformes; family Cyprinidae; genus Enteromius; species Enteromius treurensis. Next base: position 6,183 of record JAUCMU010000326.1, read on the forward strand.
AGTGTTCTTGAAAACAACCTAATCATGAAATTATCTCAGTTTAATCATTTTGATTGTTTATCTCTGCAGGAAAAATCTGAAATTGCATGTTTGCAAATGAAATTGGATGAATAATACATATCAAAAGCTAGGCACTAATAGAAGATCGAGGAAAAAATGGCTTGAAGAGGGAGAACTCAATTCCACATATTTTTTAAAGCTGGAAAAACTTACTTTTGCCCTCTCAGCAATTGAACAACTATGTGTTGATGGCAACATTTGTTAAAGATCCAAAGGAGATTACAGTGCAAGTTTTTTTACGAATCTTTATAGTTCAAAGTATTAAGAGCAAACAACTTCCTTATTTCTAGACTCAGCTAATTATGTAAACGTTATTTTTGAAAGTGATATATTTTTTGTGATAGCATTGTTACTCCAAAAGAAGTACAAAGAGCAATCAAGAATTTAACAATACATCTCCGGAGTGTGATGGATATTACATCAGTATTTTCTGATGAAATTACTCCTTTTTTTGAAATAGAGGCTTTATCTCCTACATTGATCATAATTTCATTAACTGAATCTGTAATATTATGAAAATCCCTGTAAAATTATCCTTTTTTCATAGGCAAATGTTAATAGCTTTGTCCCTCATTTTTTAACACAATTTTACACCTCGCTTGTATCTAATCTGGAACAATAATAATATACTGTATAAACACAAAGCTATCTTCTGTGCCTTATGTAATCACTTATTGGAATGGTTTAGTAAGTGATATTCCCTGGAAGAAAGTTTGGTCACTACCTCAAAGATATTTAATTACTAACAAAATGAGAAAAATTGCTTTTAAATTGATTCATAGAATTTACCCGGATAAGTGCTCTCTTAAAATACTTAAGAAGGATGTTGATACCAACTGTTTCGATAACCTTGAAACTTGGAATTGCTCTCATGCAAAATCATTTTGGTGTGACATTCTTGACTTTGTCAAATGTTAAGTGAATCCTAATTTTGAGTTTACTTACAGAAATGTGCTTTTTGGCTTTCACAAATGTGAAAAAAGGTGATACTAATTTCATAAACCTTATTTTCCTGTTTACTAAATATCATAAACATAAATGTAATTTTCAAAATGCAAACCTCTTTTTATAAGATTTAAACTTGAGTTGAAAATGTATTTTGAATCAATTGAGTTGATGACAATGGGTATTGTTTGTTTTTCATTTCACTGAATGAATAAAAAAACATGGAGACAGCCATTTCAAGAGTTCACGCTTTCCTCATAGTAGAATTATTGCTGGTTTGGCATGCTGTCAGGGGAGCGAGCCCGGGAGGACGGCGAACCCGAACCCTAGCGGTATGAACCCTAGTGGGGTAAGGGTTCGAAGTTCGGCTCGGTCCCGTACTGCTCCCCAAAAAAGCTTTGGAGACAGCAGCCAAATTAGTTGCGCCCAAAAGAAGGCATTGAGAGAGGATGCTGGGGAAAATTTTTTAATTAAAATTTTTTTTTTTTTATAGATGTGGGGGCCTTTGACGAAGGCTGGGAGTGGGTAGAGCTGAGAAAATGCCTCTAACGGAGGTGGGAACTGGAACTACTGAGGAGATGGGGAGCGGAGGCGGGGAAGGGAGGGGGGTTGGGAGTGCTTCAGTTGGAAGAAGCTGCAGCCTCTGATGGAGGCGGGCTGGGATGTGTCTCGGATGGAGACGGGTAAAATAGAGATGCTTTTGTTGCGGCCTCTGACGGAGGCGGGGCTAAAAGTGTCTCCGAAGGAGAAGGGTGAATAGAGAAGCTTCTGCTAGAAGCTGCTGCGGCCTCTGACGGAGGCGGGGCTGAAACGAGTCTCTGAGGAGACGGGTTGGTATAGGGAAGCTTCTGCTGGAAGCTGCTGCGGCCTCTGGCGGAGGCGGGCTGGAACGAGTCTCTGGTGGAGACGGGTGAAAATGGAGATGTTTCTGTTGTGGCCTCTGACGGAGGTGGTACTGAAAACGTGTCTCAGAAGGAGACAGGTTAGTATGGAGAAGCTTCTGCAGCCTCTGACGGAGGCGGGGCTGGGAGGTGTCACTGAAGGAGATGGGTGAATAGGGAAGCTTATGTTAGAAGCTGCTTGCGGCCTCTGACGGAGGCGGGGCTGGATAGAATCTCTGATGGAGATGGGTTGATATAGACAGGCTTCTGCTGGAAGCTGCTGCAGCCTCTGACGGAGGCTTAGTTGCAAAATGTTTCTGGAGGGAATGGGTGAAATAGAGGAGCTTCTGTTAGAAGCTGCTGCAGCCTCTGATGGAGGCGGGACTGGGAACTGTCTCTGAGAGAGATGGGAGAATGGAGGAGCTTCTTGTTAGAAGCTGCTACAGCCTCTGGCGGAGGTGGGTTTAAATAGAGTCCCTGATGGAGACTGGGTGCAAAGTGGAAGCTTCTGCTGAGGGCTGCTACGGTCTTTAACGGAGGCAGGGGAGAGAATGAATCTCTGGTGGATATTAGAGGCGCTACTGCTAGGAGCAGCTGCGGCCTCTGGCGGAGGCGGGGTTGGAACGAGTCTCTGATGGAGACGGGGTGGGATGAGGATGCTTCTGCTTAGAGCTGCTGCGGCCTCTGACGGAGGCGGGCTGGAACGAGTCTTTAATGGAGATGGGTTGGTATAGACAGGCTTCTGTTGGAAGCTGCTGCAGCCTCTGACGGAGGCAGGACTGAAAACTGTCTCTGAAAGAGATGGGAGAATAGAGGAGCTTCTTGTTAGAAGCTGCTACGGCCTCTGGTGGAGGTGGGGTTGAAATCGAGTCCCTGATGGAGACGGGGTGAAATGAGGGTATTTCTGCCTGAAGCTGTTGTGACTTCTAGCGAATTTGAGGAGGGAATGGGTTTGTTTTAGCTGTGGCTGCCTCTAACGGAGGCGGGGGGAAATTAATGATGGCCGTGTGGATTCTGAAGGATTTGGGAGGAGGGTGGGGCGTGGCTAGCTGGGGGATTAGAGAGTGTTTGCATGGCGCGGAGGATTGAGGCTGGGTCGAGGCGTATGTAGTTTTTGAACGCCTCGGAAGACCAATGGCCGAGGGTTTGGATCTGGTTTGGGGCTAGGCCTATTTTGGCGGCCATGGTGGCTGCCCCGATCCTGAAGGAGTGGGACGAGAATCGATCTGGGTCGATTCCGGATCTAGCGAGAATGGCCTTGAGGTGTTTTTGGAACCAAAACCTGGTAACGGGTTTGTTTAATTCATCTATGAAGAGGGGTTCGAATGGGGAGGAAGCGAATGAGCTTCTGTAGGAGAGATAGTTTTGTAAGGTTTGGTATAGCTGGGAGGGGCATAGTAGTTTAAAAATGTAAACTTGGTGACCTCTATTTAGTTGATCCGTTTTACTATGTTTAATGAAGAAAGACATAGTTTCGTGATCAATGATAGAGAGGTCGGCGATGGTGGGGTGGATGGATGGGTTAAATGGGGAATTCACAGTGAATTCTGAACACCTTAGGAAGCCGAAGAAGGCTAAGGTGAACATGGCATCTAGAGTGCGGTTGATGAGGGGAGAGCTGTAGTTTCTGGCTCCTGAATTTCTGAAAGAGAAAACGAGACAGAGCATCAGCAATTGTGTTATCCTTCCCTGGGATATGTTTAGCAGTGAGGAAAAATTGATTTAAGGTAGAAATCCAGAAGAGGCGTCTGAGAAGGGGAGTGATGGCGGGGGAGTGGGAGCTGTGTTTATTTATGTAGTGTACTGTGGCCTCGTTGTCGCAGTGGACGAATATGCATGAAGTGGACCATTCGTGGCCCCAGAGGGAAGCGGCTACTACGATGGGGTAGAGTTCGTGTAGCGCTGAGGAGGATAGATGGCGCGGTATTTAGGTTAGTTCAGAAGGCCAGGGGCAGGCAAACCAATGGTTACGATACAAGCCTCCAAAGCCTATGGACGGGGCAGCGTCGGTGAAGACCTGGATGTCAATGGGGTTAGAAAAGCAATCTTTGTAGAAAAAAGAGTGGCCGTTCAATTGGGACAGAAAAGAGACCCAGAGCTGTAGTTCTTGGAGGCAAGGGTCTGAGAGGGCAGAAAAAGGGCCGATCATGAAAGTGGAATCTAGCTCTTTTTTAATGAGAGCGTCCTCTGAGCTGGGATCTGTGGTGGCGGATAGGACATTGGGGCAGACTAGTGACTGGGTTGGAAGGGCGGTGACTCCTGGGTGAAAACTGTTTGTTTAACCTGATAACAGAAAGAGTGAGAAGTTAGGATCAGGGAAGACAGTTCATTTTTTAAGTGCAAAACATTCACAGGAGTCGATAAATACTTTTTGTTTTGTTTATTGAAGTAGGAACAGATAGTTTTGGCATGGGCCCCCCTGCAAAAGGAACAGATGGGGAATGGGTTGGTGGAAGAGGGAGGGAATTTTCGGAACGTAATTGGAGGATTTGAGTTTAGTGGAGGGAGGTGGGTTGGGAGGGGGAGTAGGAGGAGAAGAGGTGAAGGGGCAGGAGGAAGAAGAGTGGGAAATGGACCTGCAGATCTTACTGTTGAAACTACGACAGTCGGTGAAGATGCGTTGGTGAAGGTCTAAGTCGAGGGCGCCCCAGTGAATGCGCTGGTTCCACTGAGACACCCTGACAGCAGCTTTGGCAGAAAACATACGGTGATAAGTGTAGAAGTGGGTGCCCCCATAGGAGGCCGCGAGCTCCGACACGATGGCGAGGTAATCATTGAGCTTGCGTCTCCTATGGGGTAAAACAGAACAGATAACGTCAGTGTAACAGAGCCAGTATTTGATGACGGAGGTGGGCAGATACCAGGGAGAGTTCAGAGGAGAGGGCGTTGGCAGGGATTAGCAGGTCTTTGGCAGAGGTTAGAGTGAAAGGAGGGCGGGGACGAGAAGGGAGAGGGATTACAGGGTTAGAAGGGAAAGAAGGAAAATATGGGTGGGGTGAAGACTGGAGCGGGTTGGATGTGCGGGAGGGCCCGGGTTGATCAAAACCTGGAAAAACAGAAAGAGAAAAGTTATTGTCAAAGTTTTGCTGGGTGTCTTGGGAAACGGAATCGTCCAGGTGGAATGGGATTGAGGAGCGGCTGGCCAGTTAGAGAAGTAATCTGCGATGGCTTGATGGAGTTGGGCTGGAGTGACCGAGCCAGGCTGGTTTTCGGGAGGTGGATGGTTTGGGGAAGGACCGGAGAATTGGCGGCGGCTTCTTTGGGGAGGGGGAGGAGCTGAGTCTGTGTCCGGAGCACAGCTGAGGCTGGCGGATGGAGTGTTGCGGCTGGAACGGCGTGGAGCTGATGGTGTGGCTGCTGGAAGGTAAGTGGCGGTTTTTTGCTTCTTTTTCTGAGGAGTTTCGGACGGTGGTGAAACGTTAGGCAGATGGGTGTTGGCGGGTCTGAGCAGGTCATGTTTATTAGCCTTTCGGGAGAACGGGATTTTTGCTGCGGAAAGGGTTTGGCGAAGTGTAACTATGGTCCATTTGTCGGTTGAAGATTTTGCAGAGGCGTAGGAAGAAGCCGGGGATGGTGGTGGTTGTCTGGCTGGTGGTAAAGGAGTTTACCGGGCTCGCTTTGCTGGCTTTAGGTTGAGCTGCCGGCGGGGCTGCCGCTTGAGGAGCTTGGGATGCGGTCGGAGATTTGGCGAGAGCAGGGCGAGGCGCTGGCTCTTCGTTAGCATAGTCGGAAGAGTCGGAGTGAGACATCTTGCTTATATCAGCAAATTAATAGCTTAGAGAGCTTGGTCAATGCTTGAAGCGAGATGTGGATGGAATGAAATCTGGGGTTTATATAGTGGAAGGGAAACGAGGTAATTGGAAGTCGGTAAGGGGATTTATTAGCTGATGAGCTACCAGCTGTGCAGGATTAATCGTCTCGCGATTCCCCTCGAAATGCGTTATATGCAAAACGTATACGTAGTGATGAAGGTGCTGTTTGACAATTTGAAACAGGTTTTCTGATCCCGAGACTGAACTATTTTCCTGTCAATTCCCTCCAGAAATTCTAAGAAAGTATTTTCTTAGTTTTCAGAAGGCAGGTAAAAAAAGAGCATGACTGCATATGCAAATTCATTCAGTACCATGGCAACATATGTAACATATGTTGCATTGCATATAATTGATTTGCATAGTTGTCATTGGTGGACAGATGACAGATGACAGAAATTGTGTTTGTATTATATACAAAAACAGCTGTGAACTTAATGCAGGTATGCAAGAGTTTTTCAAATATTATTTGACTTCTTTTGGTACATATTAATTTTTTTAAGTTTATACATATTTTATATGTTGTTTGCCTTTCCAGATTTATTTTCTCCAGAGGCGAAGTCATTTTAATAGAGCCAACTGGAACTGCTTACATTGCCAATGGAATGTCTAAAGTATTTGATGCTGACATTTCTCATCAGTAAGTTTCTCAAAATCCGTAACCATTTAAAACAATATTCTTTTAATGTAGAAAATATATATGTATTTACAATTTTACATATTTTCACATATTATTCATTTTTGTATTGTTTAGTAATTTATTATTAGTAAATAAAAATATGCTTCAAGATCTGAGCTGATGGATGACAGTATACAGCAGGGTTTCTCAAATGTTACCCTGGAGGTCCAATGCACTGCAGAGTTTATCTCTAACCCTAATCAAAAACACCTGAGCATGTTGTGTTGTCTGAGCAGTGTTTTGAGGATCATTAGAAAATCACAGATAGGTGAGTTTTATCAGGGTTGGGGCTAAACTCTGCAGTGCATTGAACCTCCAGGGTAACATCTCAGAAACCCTAGCCTACAGTTTAGAAATTTCTAACATGTTGTAATATTATTGTAACAATATTATAAGAGTTTTACAGTTTGTTTGTTTTACAGTTTGTAAATGAACTGTACAGTTCATCTTTAATACATTTTGGTGTGAATGCTGATAGTATGTAGACAATATTTCTATTTCCTAGTTGCATTATGGACAACTAACGTTTTTTTAAAAGCGAAATATTAGATAAAGGCCTTCAGTCAAAATATATATATATATAAAAAAGCACAGGTGTTGTGTTTTGCATAATTGAGTTTTGCATAGGTATTGTGAGCCTTTTTCCACATGAATAAATGATATAAAATTCAAAAATAACTGAGGGAAAGTATTAATATTTCATATTTAATATTAGTATTCATACTACAGGACTGCAAACTGGTATGCAAACTAAGTATAAAAGTATTAAAAGCTTATTTATTTATTTTATTTTTTTTGTGGGAAACTCTTTGTGTGTGTACTTGTGACACATTGGTTCCCAAATGTTTAATTTACTTAGCCATGCTAGTGACATAAAACAGGGATGGCTTTTAAACTTTTCACTGTTTCAATGTGATGACTAAGGTATCGTATTGTAAGATATTAAAGGGAAATTAATTAATAAATTACTTTATAAATCAACTTTGGGGAATAACCTTACATTTAAAAATGTTCCTTCAAATTAGCTCTAGGGATCGTCTATGCGAATTAACTCAAAGAGTCATTCACGGCAGTTTATCGTAAGTCGAAACCTGAAATACACTCAGTTTGATTATTCTGACCAGCAGTTTAATCAGAGGTATATTTACAGTTACTTTAATCTGTGGCCAACAAACTAAAGAACTATAGGTTTCTATCTGTCAAAG
>JAUCMU010000327.1:0-13717 GCA_032275025.1 Enteromius treurensis
CAGTTATTGTTGCTAATATGGCACCTCATGCTAATTTCCTTAATTAGCTGACAAACACAATTTAACTGGTTGCCTAACTTTCTAGTTTTCACTGACTGAAATGTTGAGCTGTTCTAAAGTGACCAAAATCCTTAGACAGCAAGTTGTCCAGAAGAAGGCCAACATCAACCAGTAAAGAAGTGGATAATTCTGAATCTGTGATTTCTAGAATACTGCATCTTCACAATATCACTTATTATTTCAATACCCCCAAAAGACTGGTCGTCCATGAAAAACAAAGGCACAAGAGGACAGGACAATGCAGAGATTGTGACTGCGGTTCAGCACTGCAGCCGGAACTGCTTGCCAGGACAGTGCTAAACAGGATCAGTCTTGACGTACAGTGTCAAGAGAATTTGGACTGAAAGCCAACTCTGCAGTCACCAAATCTCTCATCAGCAGAAAAGATCACAAAGCTATGCTCACCTTTGCTGTTGAGAGAGAACTGTTCCAAACTTCACTTCAGTGATGAGATCAAGATTCATTTATCTGGGTCTGATGGGAAACATTTTGTTTGATGTGAAACTGAGGAAAGACTGAAGCCCAAGTGTGTACAGAAGTCAATGAAGTGTCATGGTTTGGAGGATGTTTTCTGCAGCAGGAGTCGGACCTCTTATGCAGCTACTGTACATATCAGAGTGAATGCAAATGACATGCAATTCCTCCCCTACCAGCATTTCCTAAACAGCCTGCAATCTGCAATTTCAATGCAGGACAATGCCCCTGTCACACGATGAAAAAACCCTTCAGCTAAGAATATCAAAATAATGAAATGGCCAGCCCAGAGTCCTGTTCTAAATCAGATTAAAAACATCTCTGGAAAATTCTTGGCAGCAAAGTTGTTAAGAATCACACTGCAGTCACCAAACTGTTGAAGAGACTGAAAAAGTAGACCAAGCTTGCACCAGAGCAGAAGAGTCGTGCGGAAGTCATTCCATGCAAGGGTCGCTACACTTCCTACAGATTATTGACAGGGTAAAAACTGTACTTGCAATCTTCTTTCGTGCTACAGTGGTTACTGTTCTCTACTTTCAATCACTGTGTAGGTTTTTGTTGAAATGCCGAACATGTCAGTAGAACAGTGGTTTACAGCTAATATTCCTATTGAAGATGAACAATATTTTAGAAAAAAATCAAGTATTTTTTAATGGTTCTCTAATTTTGTACTTTGCGCACTACTTTTTATTGTAGCATGCAATTAAACCGATCTGCTCTGTGATATTTTTCTGTGCTAATGGTCACCAGTGCTCAGTAACTGCAGTGTGAATATGATTTACTCAACTGAGTAGGCACAGGTTCACTATTTCTGCAAAGTCCAGTCTCTTGGATATTTCTGGCCTGATTGGAACAGGTAATTTTAGTCAGCTCTTGGCATTTTTGAGAGCAGCCCATGTCAGGGGGTCTGTGAATGGTCCACGGACATGCCATCTGAGGCTGAGATTAGTCTGACACCATCTCTAGTGCTTCTTCTCCTTCCATTTCACCTCATGTTTCCTTCTCCTTATTCACATGCCTTTGTTCACCCTACCCCATCTCTCTCTCCTCATCGGCAGTGGGCTAATCCTCGGCTCACCGCTTGCAGGTGCTCTGGAGGAAGTGGCCACAGTTGTTACATCCTGGCCGCAATAATGCAGTGCATGAAATTACAGTTGATTACCTGTCAAAGCACCTCACCGCCGTAGCGAGATGTGAAGGAATCGCTCAGCCGCTGGGCAGAGACCGCAGGGGTGAGAATGTGTCGGCCTGGTTTAAATTCGTTGTCCTGACGGGTTTATAACAATGAAAGTTATTGGCGGTGTGAACAGAAACAATGAGATTTTCAGCAGATGCTGATGTAATTTTCAGCTCACCGTGGAAAACCACTGTGGCAGTTAGAAGCAGTCGCTTATGAGTGAAAGTCGATGGTGAAGTGTTGATTCGTGATAAAAATCCAGCTCTTCTGTTTGATGTCAATAGAAGGCCGAACAGAGATCACTTTGTTGGGATTAAAACCTTGATAACTTTCCATTTGGAACTAATGGAAATGTAGAAATGTACTCATTCCATTCAGAGTTCAGAAATGAATGGTTTGATTGAAAATCCTCCCTCTAAAGGGACGTTCACACTGACTTCATCACCGACAGTGATTGAATCGCTAGAGACTGGCAGGTATTGTTAGTTGCTAGCAGGTGTTTTGGTCCATCTTAGTACAGCCTTACTGTTGTTTTATGGATCCAGAGCACATAAAAACTAAATGTTAAAATAATAATAAGAACTACAGTAGAATTGCATATATTCGGTATATAAGAATAACACACACTGTTCTTACAATAATAATTAATAATAATAATAAAATAATTATAATAAATTGTAAAAAAAAAAAAAAAAATTATAATAAAAGAAAAAAACTAATTTATATAAATTGTAAAATAATATTAATTATTATTATTTAATAATAATAATATTAACATTAATTTAAGGTATTTAATTATAATTTTAGCTACGGCTGTGGTCTATACAGTTGAAATATCTTTCTGTTTTTAACTCTACAGTCCAACCAAATTAGAAACTACTCGCGTCGTAAAGTTCTGGAATAATTTTGCTGCTGAAATGTTAACCTATGCAGCCTGAGCCGGAAACAGAATTGATTCATTCGTCTCTCGAGTCTTCGGGTTTTTTCGAGTCGTTTGTTCATCACGTGACAGCCCCATAAGCTTAACCTATGCAGCCTGAGCCATGCGTGACTGAACGAATCACTTCCACGAGATGACTTGTTCTTCCCTAGTCAAACTAAAGATTCGTTCGAAATGAACGAATCGTTCAAGAACGACCCAGAGAACTAGTTTTGAGAATTTCTGACCATCGCCTGATTGTCTATGCGAAAATGTCCATTTTAATTAAAATGATAGTTTAATGCCTCAAATAGGCTACCGAAATATCGCGGTTCACGAACGGTTCGATAAAGAACCGAAAACCGTTGCATCCCTAGTTCTTACACTGTTCTTTGTTTGTGTTCCAACCTCAGCCTTGCCTTTCATTATTGCTCTGTCTTGCCCCTTTTGGACTCTGTTTGCTGATCGACCGACCCTCGCTAGCCTTAGGACTCTGTTTTTAGCCTCCTCCACTCCTGTTTGCTATTGTATTGACCTTCCGGTTTGACCCCGCTTACCAATAAAATAACTGCACATGGATCCACACGGCCTCGTCTCCCCCGTAACGATAACGTATAATGTATATCATATACCTTTGGTATATCATTAGGTATACTGTTTACATTAGGTAGGTTATATCATAAGCTACCTTTTGTAAACTTTTGCATATCATACCTTGTTCGTAAACACCTCATTCAAAATAAAAATAAAAATATAAAATTAATAATTCCTCACCAACATAAGGTGACAGTAACATGACATTGAGGTACAAAAAAGTAACTTTTAGTAAGCGTTTTATGATTTAAGGGAGTAGTAAAAAAAAAACTGCTGAAAATGTACTCACCCTCAGGCCATCAGACTCATGAGAAATGTATACTATTACATCATTTGCAATGGATTCTCGGCAGTGAATACGTTTAAGAAACACATCACAAATAATCCACATGACTCCAGTCAATCAATTAATGTCTTGCAAAATGAAGAGCTGCATGTTTGTGAGAAACAAATTTGAACTTCAAACCGTTGCTACAGGCTAAAATATGACTCCTCTATCCATAATATTGCCTTGTGCAGAGATGATAATTTGATGATAAAGCTAAACAGCTACAGCTTTTCATTCACAATGAATGTTAGAAACAAACTGCACCATACCCCAAGATCTCAAGTTATTTAGTTCACATTTATTCCATATTCCACGATAACCGCTCTGAGAGCCCTAGAACAAATCAAGGGCCTTGTTCATGAAGCTCAAGCAGCGTAAATCCAATTGAACATAAATTACTTTATGCAAATCATTGTTTTACAAATGATTTACACGCTAATTCTGCTGGTGTCTAATTAATGCGGTCCCGTGTGTGAAGACACCCTACAAGACTGAACTTTTTCTGCAATCATTTATTGTCTGTTTATTCAAACTGCTGCATCTGCACACGCGCTATCATTTCATCAGGACGCGGGAAGAAGTGGGGCTGGCTTTTAAATGAATGCAACAAAGACACAGATGTTTCTCTCTTCCTTCTGTTCCTCCGTCTTCATCTCTCTCTCTCTCTCTCTCTCTCTCTGATTAGCAGGGACTGAAGGCTAGGTCTCACTTTTCCTCCCACTGATGGTCTATGAGTTTGATGCTTAGCATGTTAAATATTGTTTCTTTTAATCGCGTCTCTATTAAGACATTTGAAACTTCATATTCTAGCTGTGTCACTGCGCACAGACAGATATTCACTCTCAAAGCAAACTTACGGACAGACATCACGCGAATGAACTTTCAGAATCCATCCGCAGACCTTCAGTGGCAAACAAATTAGCCTCGTCGCCACCGCAGTTGCGCACATTAAATGCACGGCGCGTTTTGAGCCTAACAACGTTCAGATTTATAAGCATTAGAGGCTTCGGATGGCATGCATTCGCAAGTCATGAGCACGGGCATATTTAGAGGAGTTAGCGGTAATTCAGGTTTTGAGAGACAATAGCTTTACAGAGAGCTACGGTGAACGCTGGTAGATAACAGTCTGCTGTATGACAAGAGCCGCGTCGGGCCCGCATGTGTATTCGGATATCGGCACGAGAAAGAGCAGCGGTTCTCTGCTCATTCTGTCAGACGGCTGCCTCGGTTTTTTTTGACAAGATCGGGCAGCGCTAACCTTTTTACCAATTGCAACCTGACAGTTGATCATTCACATGCAAAACGGAGGCATTCACGGTGCAAGTCCTTGTCCTCTCCTCATTACACGGAGGAGAGCACCATTTCCCAGAAGCCCCGCCGTCAAAGACGTCCCCTTCTTTTGGAAAAGAGCCACCTTTCGCAGGACTGATAAACACTACTGTGTCATCTCTGAGATTTTTCTGAGAGCAGATGCTTTTGTGGTCATAATAAAGCTGGGAACTTGGTGACTGGGAGTTTTTTTATTGAAATCTTTTCATTTCGACGTTGGTTATTGCTCTTATTCTCGGAAAGGAAGGTCATGTCAGCATGCCATATGTCTTTCTGTAGTATCTCAATTTTATCCTGCATAACTTAATAATTAAAGGCGTCAGTGAAGGACAGTAGTGATACTTTAGCTCTCTGTACCTGTAGGCTGCATTTAAAGGCACCACAGACTTAGTACAATTATGCAGCCTTGTTACGTGTGTTGTGTGTGTGTTTGATCACACATACTGTACATCTTGGTTGTATGGTTTTTGAAGATTTTTTATTGGAGTAATCTTTTTTATACCACACTCAAATCATATATAAATCCTTCACATGGAAAGATTTTTAGATTTAAAAAAGGCTTTTTAATTAAAGAGACAAAGAGTGTCCTCATAAATCACCTTCACATTGTAATGTCAACAAAAACATGCACAGCATAATTACAGTAATATAAAATGGGCTAACATTTTAAATTGGCCTTTCTTCAAATTTTATTTTAATTTAAGATTAAGTAGTCATATATAAAGCAATATATATATATATATATATATATATATATATATGGTAAATATATATATATATATATATACTGTAATGTCAATGTATTTAATTACCCTGTGATTCTCTTATCGAGTTCTCTTACTTAGAAATGATGGAGGGGTTTATAATTTTCAGCATAGGTGCATTTCCACTGTGAAAGACAGAATCTCTCAGAATCTCAGAATCAAAAAAAATAAATTCAGAAATCACATTTTTTAACAATTTGTTTGGGAATTACTGTGTCAAATAAGTATTTGATCACTTTGGTAAAGAAAAAATATATATATTTGATACAAAAGCCTTTGTTAACAATTACAGAGGTCAAACGGTCCCTGTAGTTCTTCACCAGGTTTGCACACACTGCAGGAGGGATTTTGGCCCACTCCTCCATACAGATTAGAGTGCGGATCAGGCCGCCTTTTTCTGTCCGAGCCCGGCCCGCGTCCGACAGAGCAGTAACCGAACCCGACCCGAGCCCGAAAGGCATATAAGATATTTATGTCCGAGCCCGATCCTAGCCCGATCTAATTTTTTCTCATAGTGATGACACATGCACTTTTGTGTTTGGAAAGCCCGCTTTTATTAAGCAACAGTAGGAAGGCGTTCGGAAATGTGAACAGATGACAGCATCAGCGCACAGGAGGCAAAAAGCGCCGTTTTAACACAGGTGCACATTCTTCTTACGGAGCCGCTCCTTGGTTTTCCTTCTTTGGGTCATTGTCATGTCGGAAGACCCAGCCACGACCCATCTTTAATGCTCTGACTGAGAGGAGGAGGTTTTTGCCCAATATGTCACAATACATGGCCCCGTTCATCCTCTCCTTAATACAGTACAGTCGTCCTGTCCCCTGTGCAGGAAAACACCCCCAGAGCACGATGCTTATCATGATCATGATATATACATATATATATATATAAAGTAACAATTTTAGTTAAACATGCACTTTAACCCCCGGTTTCACAGACAAGGCTTAAGCCTAGTCCTAGATTAAAATGTAAATCTGAGCTGTTTCAAGTGAAAGAAACTTGCACTAACTGATCTTAACACTCGTAAGTGTCTTAAGATTCACACCAGCTAAGGCATGTTTATAAAAATGACCTAAATGTGAACTATGGCCTAATTCTGGCTTTTGCTAAATCCTGTCTGTGAAACCGTGCCTTAGTCATTTTCTAAGGCAACATTGTTAAAATGCCAGTGTTTAAATCTTAGGCTTCATTTCATTTACAAAATAAATTAGTTTATTCACAATAAACAACGAAATCTCTAACATAGCCGCCAGATAAAGATTCTAAACATACTCTACAGTGTTTGCAGGCTTTGTGAATATATTGTGCAACCGAGATGCTCAAAGAAATAGGCTAACCAATACTGATGCACCAATAAAAATGATTGACAGCTATAGTATCTTAGAATACCAAGCATTTAAATCATGGAGCTGGAACAAAACACAGAGGTGAAGATGTACAAGTTGCTTTAGTTATTGACAGATGATAAAATGCAGTTTAAATGGCAGGTTACCCACAGCACATAAATCATCTGAAATACTGATCTGAACCACTGAGAGAGATTCCACCAAAGAGGATAGAGGTGTGAAAATACGGCATGCCACTGTTTAATTTAACAGGAATCAAAATATACCCTATTTACTTCAAAAATAATACACATTCCTGGTCAACTTGGTCTCACGAAAATATTTACCTCAAATATAAATATTTATTTATTGCTGTTTTTTATGCCATGAGACCAGGTCGTTTTCTGTGGATGTAATTCCAAGCCAAACATGTGTACTCTATTTGTTTGAAAATAAGTAACTGTCAGGAGCTATTCGACGCTGTTAATCATGTGTTATATCTGTTCTCTGCAGATTGATTGATCCTACTAAGTGTGTTCCTTTTATATTCAGGTGTGTTTGTTCTGAGTGACAGAGTTCTATATCTGGAGAGAATATTCTATATCGCCGTGGAGCCGCGGGTCAGTCTCCATGACTACAGCTGTGTGGGCTGATCCTGATTTATATCAGAGGTAAATTAAGGATTAGCTCTCAGCAAACGCCACTCTCTTCTGCTGTTTGTGCCTTTATGTTTATCAACCCATTCTGTCTTCCTTTACAGCAGTATTACCTTAAAACACCATGGAAAAGCATAAAAGATTATTTGGGATTGTGCACGGTGAAAAAAAGAATTTGTTATTCGACAAAGGCGCATTAAATTGACCGATAGTGTCAGTAAAGACATAATGTTGCAAAAGAATCTCTTATGAATAAATGTTGTTACTTATAGAAATACTAGAATACTAAGATTTACTCCAAAAAAACAATATTTATTCAGCAAAGAATCCTGATCTCTCAAAAATATGAAGCAGCACAACTTTTTTAACATTGAAAATCATAAGACATCTTTCTTGAGCTGCAAATGAGCATATTTGTATGATTTCTGAAAGATCATGTGACACTGAAGACTAGAGTAATGATGCTGAAAATTCAGCTTTGCATCACAGGAATTAATTACTTTTTAAAATAGAAAACAACTACACTGTAAAAAGAAAATTGAAAATGATACGGTGAAAACCTGCTAAATGGTTAATGGTAAATTCCTGTAAAATTTACAGTGAATTTTTTTTTTGTTTTAATTTAATGTTTTTTCTAATAAACAACTATGTTTCTTGTTAGTTTTTTAATCAGTTATGTTTATAAGGATTGTATGTTACATGTAATGTTGTTAAATTAATGTTTATTGCATATTTCAGTTTAATGAGGCTCACCATGGTGGTGTTTAGTTTAGTACTGATTGTGTTTAGTCAAAGGTACAAAACAGATTTCAGTAATTTAATAGTTTGGTATATTAACATTATATCAGTTAATGAAATTATGAACCGTAAATTTAACTTAAAACCGCAAAAAAGCGTACATTTTACAGATATTTAACTTCTGCTCAAATGAAGGCAGCACTTGTGAGCATGAAAGACTGTTCTCAAAAGCTTTAAAATTCCTAAACTTGTCAATATGAAACGTTTAAGATGAATAATTATACTAACAGTACATTTTTAATGATATTTTTAATAATAGTTTAGCATTTTCTTGACCATGCAGAAGTTGCTGCAAAAATGCTAAACAGTTTATTTAAATAATTTATTTTGTAATTTTAGTTTACCCCGAAAACAAATTTATCATCATTAAATCAACCAAACTATATTAAATATAGAAATTATTTTTATGGATTAAATCAGGTTAAAATTACGTAATAAATATACGTTACTGCTTTTTACACTTTTATCTCTTCACAACAGACAGGTAGCTGGTTCACAATGTATAAGTATAATACTTAGCGTTAGGGTTTGTTTAAATTCGTTACCAAACTATGATCAATATCAAAAATAGTGAATATGGACTTAGTAAGCATATTTCTCTTTTCGTTTAAAAATGACTGTGGATGGACATTCACACCATTTTCATTGTGGTTGTTCAGACATGATCAAACGAGCTTAGCTGTTAATGAAAGGCTCGCTGACGGCTCTGTTCTGTAAAGGACGAGATAACACTGGTACAGTGTGTGTGTGTGTGTGTGCGTGTGAAATGAGCAGCAGTAATTGAAAGAGTTCTCTTTCTCACAGAGGATCATGATAACCTCTCTCTGTCCCTGCGGACCCTGATTTAGTTGAGCAGTCCTACTGAAGCGAGGTCTCTCTCATCACCCCTAAATTACAGCCGACAGAAAGAGTGTTCTGTCATTATAACTCCGGCCGACTTCATTGCAAAGGATTAAGGGTCACTCGTGTTGGCCAAAGATTATCTGATAAAACAATAGTCCAGACTTCTGACTGTCAGCATAAAGACTTGCTAGCTGTGTAACTAATTCTGCATAGTAACCACCCATTCAGGCAGGAAGAGACCGTCTGAGCATCATGTAAAGCAACTATTCACAGCTTAATAATTAAAGTGCAAAAATATATTAACATAATTTAAAATGTAGAGAGGTTTTAGTTTAAATGATTAACAATTATTTTTGTGAACTGAAATGCAAATTGAAAATATATATTTATTTAAAATGTATTTAGGGTCACATTTGATCCATGCAATTCAGTGTTTTTGTAAACTAAAAAATAACTGAATTAATTGAAATACACATCCTAGTATTTAGTGGTGTTGTCAGCTAAAATGTTTTAATTAGAGGAAATCAATCTGAAAAAAAAGTATTTATTTAAACTCAATTATAAATGTTACTTACTGAAATAAGTTGAATTACTAAATTACTAAGCCAAATAATACAAAAAAAAAAACTAAATAGAAATATAATAAGAAATCAATTAAAAATTCTCAATGACCAATGTATATGAAATGTGCTATCTATTGTATAAAAATGTAATACTAAAATTGAAAAAATAAAACTGACTATATAGCATGTAAATAATCCAAATACAAAACGGCTGGATTCATTCAAACAGGTTGCATTCATGTGTTCATATATAAAATGTATGAGTTTATTTCTATAAGTCATGTATTTTCTGCTGCAGGACTGTTGTTCGCTGATAACTCTTATGTGTCATTCTGATGATTGTGTTTGTTCTGATTCTAGTCCTGTCTGGAGGGGTGAAGCCCCTCAAAGTAAGACCTTCAAACTGCCGGTGGGCCGCTGGAATGAAGAGGTACAGTACCTTCAGAGCGCTTAACTCATGCTGTTTGTTCTCTTATTTACTCTCAGTATTTTTTTTTTGTGTGTGAGGTGAGAGGAAACAGAGAACTACACAAAGACACTCTTTAAGTTTTTCTCATTGAGAGATTATTTTAAAGATAGAGGCATGAACTAAAATCTTTGTGTTTCTGTATCTTCGGCTCTCTGTTGTTCTCGTCTGTCTATGTGTAAAAACAACAAACTGAATGTGGCAGATGTGAATGATGGTTTTTCTCAAGTATCTGAGAGTTTGTATGTGTTCAGAAGAGCTCTTTTTCGCCTGTCATGTGTCTTTATACTGTAAGATAATCGGCAGTGTTGCAATCTCTCCATCTGCGATGACAGTGAGGCATTTGCTGAGGTTTTAAGGACTAAATGATCAAAGTGAATCATTTTGTGATTTATGATTCAGGAAAGTAACACAGTGCAAAATACTCCGAACCACCACATATTTTCAGTAACTAGATTTGCTTTCTCTGAAGAAATTGTCTTTTTGTCTGTGCAAAAAGTGTTGCTCTATGGTTTCTGATTCATTTTTAGCATGCTAAAAAGATAAGGAGATAAGGTGGTCTAAATGGTTTTCAACATGTTAACATAGACTCGGGTATCTTGCCGGTGTGCATCCATGAGTTTTTCTTTCCCGTTTTATTGTCCAGCCGGATAAAAATCACAAGTCTAAATTGCTTAGAAATGTAATATCACACCTCTACAGGGATTTAACGAACCATTCCTGCCTGTACCACAAACCAGGACCAAGTTGGAAGAGCAATAGTAAAAGTGATGTAAAAAGAGCAAGCCAAACACCCTAAGCTCTCACTTTAAGTTCATATCATCATAAGCTGTAACCATTGTTGATATTTAGTATTCAGAATTGAACCACCAGCTTTCCAGCTACTCGAAGGCTGCTGAATGCACAATCAGGTGTGTGTGTGTGTGTGTTGTTTAGCAGACTGTGTGAGCTGGCCTGTAAAGTTGTCAGCAGGAACAGCCATTTACCTCAAGCGTGTTTGTGATGATTCAGCCAGTACAAATAGCAATGTAAATAATCCTTCTACTCCATAAAACTGTGTTATTCTCTCTATTTAGCTACATACAGTACACACTGTAAAGTTTCAGGAATGACAAGCACATATATTTTTGACTGTATTAAAGCATAAAATACCATAATTTGTTGGCAGACATTATGTAGAACATTGCTTATCCGAAAACAGTGCTACAGCACTTTGTTTTGTGTCGGAAGGTCTGTTTATGCCAGTTTGACTAATTGTATTTCAACCCCCCGGGTTGACAGTTAACGGAAAATGCAGCATAATGCAGTTAAACCTCTGCATTCATCTAAAAAGCCAGAGGAGTATTGAAAGACAGATAAATTCTAACTCATCAGTGTACAGTGTATGGCTCATCGTCTTCCATCGTCAATTCACCCTTCGTAGGGAGCTTGATTAACAGCCGATTTGACCAACCATAACAGATTTTGTCTGACAAACAAACTGGGTATAAAAGTAGAATAACTTGGTACTTAAACTTAACCTTGGAAAACTATCTGCATTGATGTCTTTCTGTGGAGTTAAATAAAATACCAAGATGAAAATAAAATGATAAAACCCAGAGGAACATCAGAATGTATTGAACTGCCTGAATAGTTTGTCAGACAAGATGGCAGATTTAAGATTGGCTAGATCAATCAAGCTCTTTACCTGTCACCTGTCAATCAAGTCCATAAATCAAGCTCTGGTACAAATCTGGCAACCTATGTGAGTGTTGAGTCTGAGGTGGAGCGTTCAGGAGGAATAAAATTTTCAACTTGGAAAAATGAACCACTATCTGGTGTTTTTTCACACTGCCCCTTTATAGGAGTGAATCCCCTGAATATCATTTTGTGCATGTGCAGGACTAAACTTGCTCTCAAAATTGCAATGCTTGACACCGTTGTGACCATAATGTTTTGAAGGGTTACCTTAAGCAACACTCAATAAACATATTTTGGTTTCCATGGTGTATGCTGTTATCCATGATTAATTTATAGTATTAAAATAGTTTAGTTATGTGTTTTTGTATTTATTTGCTGTTGTTTTGAAAGCTCTGGCAACACTAAGTCAACACATACTCCTTCCACTTCAAAACTAATATGAAATTAAGTTACACTGTAATTCCCGTTCAGTTCCGTACTGGGTAGGTTTTCTGTAAATGCCATTGTCACTACCTGAATTTTTCAGCACTCAGTTCAGGTCCCATAATGTTGTTGTCGCCATTATAGCACTACTGAATTGTGTGTGTACAAAAGAGATTGAGCACTAATGTGAACTGACAACTGAATTTTGCTGCAGTGTGTACGTTGCATCTCTCTCTCTCTCTGCCTCTCCCCCCATCTCTCTATCTATCCATCTATCTATCTTCATTTTCCAGAATTATTCCTCACTCGACTCTCCCGTAACCTTGAGCGGAAATGATGGATTTTCTATATGCAAAATGAACTTCGGTCGATGAGGAAACAAGACAACAAAGACTGTGTCTTTTCATAAATCCACAAAATACCCTCATCCATTTTACGCGCTCATGGGCTGCTCAGCTTATCAAAATCATAATGGTCTTCATACTGTTGTAATAAAACTGACATGTCTAATATATAACTCTGGCTCGTCCAGTGTCTCGCCTGATATGAATTTCAGAAACAACAGCAGGAAAAAAAGCAATCAGTACTTGATAAAACGGATCTATTTCAGCTGTGAGAGTGAGCTTGTGTACTATGTCGATGAAACACTCAAGAGACAGACTGAGTAAAGAAAACATGTTGATGTTGTTCCACATGTATATGTTGGTTATAGTCTTTCAGTTGCAGGTTTTATGGATTGTGTTGTGTTCTCTCAAGTGTTGTTTTGATAATGCATTAAGTTAATGTTTAGTGATGCATCGAGTTTGATTGTGCTGAAAGCATTCTGTTATGCCTAACCAATATACTGTATGTGTTCGCTTACTTGGGTCTGGGGGATTTGAGTGTGAGATAAAGGAGATATGAGAAGTTGATGCAAACCCCTGTGTTGGTGTGATACTTATAAAATATAACAGACCGCATGTTTAATGAATTTGTTGTTTACAGATGGTGTGGCTGGAAGGTTGTTTTATTCAATATCCATATACATGTAGAGTGAGGTTCTTACAGGAATAGTTAATCTAAAAACAAATTTATTTTATTATTATTTATTTCCCCCTAAAGTCATTCTAATCTCTTATGACTTTCTTTTCTTTTCTGGGATGCAGAAGTTTAGACATTGTGTAGCTCAAAAAGAAAGACAGATAAAAAAAAAAAACTCCATAGAAGTATAAAAGTAGTAGAGTCCTTTTATTTTTTTTTCAATAAAATAAAAATAATTAAAAAATGATTAACTATATATATAAATCTGTTAAATGTATGAAAAAAACGAAAAACAGC
>JAUCMU010000328.1:0-13717 GCA_032275025.1 Enteromius treurensis
TACAGTTATTTATGAGACGAACAAAATGCATATTGGGTTGAGACAAATGTTATAACTTTGTTTGTAATAAAAAAAGCTCTTTTACATATATTATTCACAAAATAACAAACGTAATTTTTAGGCATTTAATTTGTATTAGCAAGTGGGATGGGAATAAAATGAATTGTATTTTGTGATCCTTTGAAGACTATGTAAAATGCAAAAACGCACATTAAAGGCACTATTAATGATCAATTCGTTTTATTTCAATCTCAGAATACAAAAAAAATTTAAAATGTCTTAGGTTTTGGTAAATACTCAGAGACTACAAAATATCTTTAAGGAAACGAAAAAAAATGAAAAGATGAGGAGAAATATTAATTAAAATCAGCTACTCTGGGAAAAAGGGTATTTTTTCATTTCGAAAGAACATTTTGTTCAGATGGTCGAGATGGTGGATCCTTTTGTTATCTATAACATTATTTATTACGAGATAAAATGGCTCAACATAAATGAGCATCAAATAAACGTGAAATATATATTTTTTTTCAATCGTGGTCTTTTTTGTAGGGATTGTGGGAATAGGCGAATGGTCTCTAAAAAAGAAGCTGCACTCAAGGGAATCCTCTAATTGAACCATTACTATTCAATCCAAAATGCATTTTAGTCGCTGGATTGCAACGACAACCTTCAAAAATAGGAAAACTCGCGTGCTACCATCCCCTCTTCCCAAGATTATGCAGAATTATATAATTTTCTTCACGTCTCCATGAGGCGTGACGCCAAAACCGACTGGAGAAACCCGTTACTGAATAGACTAAACTAGCTGCAAATTCCTGATTTAGCAATAGTTTACGTATTTATCTATCAAGCCACAACATACGCTAAATTCGTTGTTTTTAAATTAATTATTCAGTTTTATAGTGTTAAAATATCTTACTTGTACAAGTGTCCCAGTGTTTTCCCAGCTATTTGCTTCAATCCCTCTTTATTGGCCGTAAAACCAGGCTCCCTCGGAGTCTCCATGTCCAAATGTGATAATCCCTCGTTTTTTCCCGGTAATGTTAAAGAACCATGTCACAGTGTGAGATGACAGAGCATACCGGACCGATACCCAGCGGATCAATGATTCAGTAAGACAGATGAGGAAAATTCACGACGGTGTTCACACAGCGAAAGGGGGGAAAAAAATCCGCCTACACAAGAGAGATATCACAACTGGTCCGCCTCTGTCTACTCAAAATTAGAAACTCATAAACTGCCCCGCTCGCGATAAGAGCACGCGATGCCATCTCAGATTCGAGTCAACCAATTAGTGTTCAATAACATAAAAACATAACGACGTATGATTAATTTAGAGCAAGACACGAAACGCACTGTCACTTCTTCGATGCGGAGTGACAGTGAAGTCGCTTCAGGAGGAGGTGAATGGCTTTCAGCACCAAGGTCAGCGACGCGACTCCTTCGCCAACTAGCGCTGGATGCCAGTGTTTTGGGAGGGGTTAGAGAGGGCGGAAAATCTTAACATTCCGTTCACCTTTTCTCTGGTTTTGTCCTCAAATGATCTGAATTATGTTTTACGTGCGACACATGACAGCGTTGCGGCGCGTAGATATGCACGTGACCTGACTTTTCAAGTTTCTACAATGATGCTTTTATGCCTTTTTGCTTGTTTTCCATCAAAGGCCGTGCGAGCCTCCTGGGGGCGGTGCTATGGAAACCGAGCTAGGGGTGTTTCCCCCTCCAAGTGCGTGTGCTAGTGTGAAGGAAAGCGTATTAATAATTCATACATACCTCGCAGTCCCCCTCCATCTTCTCTGTCCTTCACAGCAAAAAAGAAATAAAGAAAGGCTGCTATTGTATGTGAACGGACGTCAGAGTCGAAGCCAGTTCAGTCCAGATGCAAGCTCATTTTTATTCAATTCAGTGGTTGAGGATAATGCTGTCGGCGCATTTTGATAATTTAATTTTACATGATCGTATAAATCACATATACCAATTCATAAGGAGAGTAACGTTGTGCTTTCCTGAAAGCTTCACAACAGGTAGTTTGAGAGAGCGCTTAGTGAAGCGCAGGCGCCACCTTGTGTTCATTAACAGTATTTGCAGAGTACGCCCAACAAGTGCTAAACACGGTTAGTATACTTAAATCACTTTATTTTGGCACGTTCTCGCTTCTATAAGATTGATTCATGATTATTCATAAACTTACTTTTTTCACACGGTTTCATGCAAGTCATTCTGTAAACATTTGTAGACTAAACAAGACGACCAAAAACAGTATACACATACATCATGACAGCAATTAAGGCCAACGCATGTGTGAAATGCTCTCATTTTGAGCCCAAATATATCCTAAACAAACTTTAAAAACAGTTTATCATGACTGCCACGTTTAACTTAGGGTACATATATTATGCATTTTGTTTTGGTTCAAACTTTGTATACCAGTATAGCAACACAATATTCAGAAATGTCTGTAAACTGTTTTTGTATTCTCATTAAAAGATTGATGAATCGCAGCAAAAAACACTTGACAGACTAAAAATACATATGTAGTTTTTTATAACATTTGTGAAATGAAATGAACAGATATGGCTGACAAAAAGTGTACTTAAATTGATAAGACACTTTAAAAACAGACAGACTCTTGGGACATAATTTCGACACGTTTGCTTGTTTTCAGATATGTGAAGAGTCCCTTTAGTGCGGAGTTCATAGTGTTCCTCAACAGTGCTAGAGAATGGATTAACCACACATCTCAAATGTTGATGGGCAGCTCGAAATGTTTGGACCAAATCTCTTTGCACCAGATTAGTAATACAGCATAGGACACTTGATTCCTTCAACTGACTTGTTTCCAAACGGTGCATGCAAATACAATGAGAGGCAATTTCTTGTTCTTTACATGTATTACATCGATCTGTCCCAGCAGTACTGTAATATCAAAGCTATCAGGGTGAACTTGGGGAACTTATCACAAAAATCCAAATGACCCTGTTAAGTGCATTTGTGCAGAAATTACTGAGAAACAACATGATGAAAAAGACTAGTGTTCTCCTAGTCATGATTACAGGTGAGTGCCATTGTTCACTTAGCCTCAGATATGTGGTACGTGCAAACCTTTACAGATTCTTGCAGAACACGGTTCTGAAAACATATGGCAAGTCATTTTAGCTTAACCTGGTAAAAATCAATCTTTCCAAACAGATAGTAAATCAGTTATATGATAGCAATAAATACATCCTTGAAGAAAAGGAACAATAGCAACATTAAAAAAAAAGAAAAATCATAAAATTTTAACATGACATAGAACAAAATGTGTGGGTGGCAAGGTACAGCATTAATTAAAAATAACAATAATAAAATAGAAATATTATTTGAAACATGATAACGCTAGCACTACAGAAACAATCATATTGTTTGATAGTTATTCAGCTATCAGTGTGTTTCATAAGAGAAAATATCCACAGTGGTAAAATCCACTGGACAACAACTGCTGATTCTCACATGCCCACAAAGATTCTGAAAACAGAAGGAAAAAATAAAAACAATACACTGTCTACATGTACTTCTTTCACAGTCAGACATACAGGGCAAAACATGCAGGTTACTTCTTCAAAAAAAAATATAACAGCAACAGACGTAAATGCTTATTGCCTTCTAAAACATTTTCAGTATATTAATGGTCTTAAAGGATTATTCATAAGTTTGCTTCGAAGGCAACCTGAGGAACAGCAGGCCGCATTTCAGAGGGTTTGCCGCTGAAATCTCTGTGATCTGTCTCCTTTGTAAAAGTGCAGTTATGCAAGTGCACCCCAGACATTTGAGAGAAACACAGAGGAAAGTGGAAAAGAGAGCGTGTAGTTTTTTATAAAAGTTCTGGCAGTTGTTCGGGTGTGGGCAGGCAGTTCTTTGCAATAAATGTATGAAGGTTTCCTGAAGATTCGATTTCTTCATGCTTTGCAGTGTGTAGAGCATTTGAGTAGTCTTGAGGGTTCAGGGATATTCAAATACATTCAGAAATCACCTGGTGTTTACTGGGACTAGAGGGCAGCAGTGAGGCTGTTTCTGTGGACAGGCAGAAACTCTGGCTCAGCTGCATCTTGAGTTTCTCCACTTCGTAGTTGTGCAGGTATTCCTGAACCAGAAAGCGTTCGCGCTTTATACGGGCCTTTACTTCTGCCGGCACATCTGGAATCAACCACGCCACGAAGAATTTCACCACAAATACCACGTGCTGAGAAAGAAGAGGACACAGAAGAACAAGTCATCATGTATGAACTGAACTAAATTGCCACATTTACCATTTCTAAACCAGTAATTAAATGCGTAGCAAATATTTACTTTCAGAAAGTATGTCACTTTCTTTTTAGACTTTAGATGCTTTAGATTGTTCTGGACAGAAATCACTGCATACATTTCTAATCTCCATTTCCAATTACTGATTTTTAAGACTGAGCCATCTTGGTTTTTAAAACCATCTAAAAGATTTAAGGTTCAAAAGTCTGGAGCCAGTAAAATCTTTATGTTTTTGAAAGAAGAAGCCTGCATTTATGTAAAAAAAAAAAAAAAAGAAAGAGAATAAAAACAGTAAAAAACAGCAATAATGCGAAATATTACTACAATTTAAACTGTAGTAATAACTATTTTCTATTTAAATATTTTAAAATGTCTTTTATCCCTGTGATGTGAATGAATGAAGCATTTATAAAGCCATCAATGCTTTTATAAAAAAAATCTGCCACCATTATCCCAATCCTTAAGAAATCGTTCTAATATTCTGATTTGTTAGTTGTGCTACTCAATGTTTTTGTGGAAATTATGATAAATTGTACAAGATTCTTTGATGAATAGAGAGCTGCATTTATTTGAAATATACAATTTTGATATTAATAATTCTTTTCTAAAATAGTCTGACATTTTTGGTCATTTTTGACCAATTTAACATGTTTTTGCTGAAATTATATTATTTCCTAAAAAAAAAACATAAAAATTGAAGTCTTAAGTAAAATTATACCTTCATTTATTTCAGTAATATCATTTATTATAGTTATTTTAAATTTCCTTGCAAACTCCAGTATAGTATCTCTCCATTCCCTTAATTGACATTAGAAGCACATTATGCTATGCCAGTTTCTTACTTCCATAATGATAATGAAGGCTAATTTAGCAGCCAAGATGTGCCAGAACTGCATTGTGTGCGTGTACTGCTTCTTATGCCCCGGTGGATATCTGTAGTCCCGATACCTGGAGAAAAAAAATCCTGTTAATTTATATATAGATGTGCAGGTCTAATACAGACTGTAGTTCTCACTAGGCAGTTACACACCTGCATGTTGTGATGGTGGAGCTGTTAAACCATGTTGGGTTTTCTCCAGATTCAGGTAGGTTGGATTCATTGATCTGAGAGATGTTGTAAAAGGAGAGGCTGTTGGTGATGTAACCCGTCATAGTGGCATCGCTGCCTGGGTGGTAGGCGTACAGATAGACCAAGCGAGGAATCATATCTGAGGTGAATGCCATGATGAAAGCCTGAAGTGCAAATGAGAAAGAAATAAATGATTTTACTAAGCAATATCTCTCCTTTTGTTAATGTTGCTTATGTTAACTATATTTAGAATGAAGCTAAAAGCCACATCCAGTTTTACACAACACAGTAAAAATTACAGGATGAGTCAAAATAGGAAGCAGTATATAGTTTGCATTTACATTTGTGACCACGGACAAGATGGCCACCACATTTAGAATCTCTTCCCATGCTCCAATGTTGCGGGCCTTCGCTGCCACTGGCCTTCTGAACTGTGTAGTAAACTTCCAAGCATCGACTCGCACCTCCAGGATGTTGTTGAAGAGGGCGAGAAGAGGGGCCAGTGGAAAAGAGGCTACAAACAGTGTTATGAAGCCAAACTGGATCACTGTAAAACACACAGGAAACAACTAGTTTAACTGATGAAGCGCTGACAGAAACCAGTGTCCGATTTCTTCTTTGATGTTTTTCTAATAGGAGCATAAAGAGAAGTCTTTAAATGAATTTATTTTGAATACATTTACTTTTTAATTTCTATTTAAAAAAAATCAATTAAAAAATGCATTCACAACCATTCAAAACTTCGGGGTCTGTCTCTGGGGTATTCTTTGAATGTTTAGTGATATTTTTAGGGAAAAAAGCCTTGTATGCTTAACCAAGACTGCATTTCAAAAAAAAAAAAAAAGATTTTTCTATTTTAAAGTGCCCCTGTTATACCTTTTCAAATATGATCTTTCATGCAGTGTGTCATGCAGCTGAGCCCAGTTTATTTGGAGCTGCTTGCTACTCTGAACTTCTACCTGTAAGTAAGATTATTAATTGATGATTATATTTTCTTGCGATCGTATTTGTGTACGTGATGTTGTGTAACAACCCCGCACGTCTTGGTAACGGGCTAACTTACGTTTCTGTAGTTCAGCTGTGGGCCCAGTGTAGTCTAAACTTTGTGATTGATGCAGCTTGACTGTCTGTCTCTCTCATTAGTTTAAGTAATTAAGTTAAACGATGTTTAACGCAGTGTTATGCATTATACAATGCTGAAGTTCACAACGTAGAGGTGTGCCCGATTCGCTTACAAAAGCAAATTGCGAGCACTTTCCACGGTAGAGTAGTTGACGTATTCAATCAGAAAGCATCTCTATTAATGTCAGAAAGTATAGTTTTGGCACAAGCTCTGTGGAGCGCTGTAGCGGTAGACCAATCATAAAGGACTGAGCCATCTGACCAATCACAGCAGTGAGGGCTCGCGGGAAGGAGGGGTTTAGACAAACTGAGTATTCGAACTGCTTCACACGAGTCGTTTACGAATCATTTAGAAACGGGGTAAAATTAAATTGATTTTTTGAGAAAACTAAAGTGTTTTTTGACCTTGCATACACATAAACCTGTTTTAAGACACTCATAAAACTATATTAGCCACTTTTAAAATGGCATAAAAGGGGCACTTTCATAAACTGTAAAAATATTTATTCCAGTGACTTAAAGCTAAATTTTCAGCAGCTATTACTCCAGTTTTTAATTTCACGTGATTGTCTGATATATTAATTGGGTGCTAAGGAACCATAACTAATACATTTCTTTATATTTTGAACAGGAGTCTATTAGAAAATAACATTTGTTTTCGCACAACTATCTAAATTAATGATATAATTAAATAACTGTTTTGGTAGACAAATCGTACCCATCTCCAGATACTCATAGAAGAGTCCAAACTGGCTGAAGTTCTGCAGATCGTGGTCCTGCTCCCATCTACTGTATGTACTTTCTGGATGACTTCGCCCTTTCCTGCTGCCCCACCAGTTTCTGAGAAGTCTGTGACATAAGCACAAGGGACCGTTATGTGTTTTTAAAAAAAAGATATGGATAGTGCCTAGAGAACAACACCAAAAAAACATTGTTGGAGGTCAAAAATCAAATGTAACGCTTACGGCAGCAGGGCCTCTTGAACGTTCCCAACCATTTGTTTTCCAGCCATGACGATAAGCAGCTGTGTGGTCAGCTCAATCAGGCAGCCCCCAGGGGCACACTACATATAAAAAGCATATTGCCATGTAAGAACCGCATATTCTGATCTTCAACGGAAACAACATTAGGTTCTCTGAAATTATTTCAGACAGTCTCACCTCCTCATTTCTCAGTTTGCTCCACTTTCCAAACATATAAGTGTAGTTTCCCGGATAACCCACAAACTTCCCTTTAAAGAAGGCCACATAGAAACAGGAAGAGTAGTAGTTCACAAACTGGAACATAAACATCTTCATAGTCAGCTTGTTCTCATACTCCAGATGGGTCTTGGGGATCTCTGAGAGTTCAAAAATAAGAGGAAGATGGCATTTTCCATGAGTATTTTCCATATTGGCATAATGTATATTCAAAAGGTCATTATCAGAAAATAAATGCACATAAATAAATGTTTTTAATTTTGGCGATGACCACTTCACTGTACATTATCCAGCTTATTATATAGCGTACTAATGGACACATAACTTTTTTTTATAAACTATATAAATGACTCAAACTGTAAACATCTTATAAACCATTTTCCAGAGATTGAAATGTATTTTACATGTCAAACAAGCCAAATGAAACACATCTTAACACTAATGTCTTGTGTGAAGTGAGGAAGCAGTTTTCGGTCACCCATATCAGTGATCCAAATGGCCACGTGCTCATAGAGGAAGTTGAGGATGAGGATAATGACAAAGTTGATGCAGGAAGCGGTGACAGAGGTGGCAAGTTGAGGCGTGATGAGAGATCCCACCAGCTGGATCTTACTGGTGGGGCTGTCCTTCATGACGCTGGCGAACGCTGCATATACCGCTAATCTGTAAGCGATCACGCCCATTATACAGGCCACTACCAGACACGTCTGACAAAACACAAAGAGAGGATGGATCTTTGTTTAAATGGGTTAGCAAAGTGTAAGAAATTAAAGTCGAATATACAGTTTAAAACGACGTTTAAATCGACCAATCATAATAACTGACAATCTAATCTTTATTATACAGTTATACTGTTTAACTTACTAACTCACCCAAAAGAGAACCGTTGCTCCCGACAAACAGAATCGTGCGCACTTGCTGGGGAAAGGAAGATAAGGCTCCATTTCCTGTTAGCATAAACAATGGGTCATCAGTTCAAGTAATAGAGTTTAATTGCAATGAAAATTGCATGAAAATTCAGCTATGCTATATTTTAAAATAGATCATTTAAATCATATTAATATTTCACAATATTGCTGTTTTCACTGTGTTTTTAACCAAATACATGAAGCCTTTGCAAAAAAAAATTCCCGAAATTTAAACTTACCCCATATACTATCTTCAAAATATTGACCTGGGAGCAAGACCTAGCTTTGCCATGATTATGAAGATATGTTAAATGAAGTGGCAAAAACCGGTTCAGGCAGAAGACAAACGCAAATATTTACTCGGATCATGCAAATTATTTGAAAGATATCAGGCAAATTCTAAGTCACAAATCACCGCGGACAAAGGCTAGGCATGCATTAGAAATCTGAAAAAGCCAGTGGGAGCTCTCTGAAGTGCAGATCTTAAGCTTTTTAACAATTGATTTGTGGGTTTCCATCCTGCACCCACAATTATCTGCTCCTTATGGGCATGTCTTCTTTCACTAAACCATTCATTTGCATAACATTTAAATTGCAATACGAATCGAAAGGTTTTATTATTATGCTTATACAGATTATTTATTACGTCTATTACATTATTTTTTTAATTACATTAATTCTACCACTAGTTTCTTCAACTGTTGTTTCTCAAATATCCCAGACAAACTTAAGTCTTTATTAGGTTTCATGTCATTAATATTTGATTCCGTTCTGAATTTTAGGGTTGCTTATGGTTTTGTTTAGAGTGAGTCTTATGAATGTTTGAAAAGTGTGTTAGCTCCATGACAAATTAATGATGTTGATGCAGGATCATGTGTTTAATAAGCACTCTGTGATAATTGGAGGTACCTGTGTGATGCGGTTGAGTCTGCGGCCTGTGCATTTCAACTCATACTCTGGCCTGATCTGTAGCTGCTGCTGTTCCTCCTCAAAGTCCACAAGGTCCCACTCGTACTCCAGACGGGCCTGCCTTCGCTTCCACAACTCCAAGAACAGGGTCACTGCAAAGCACCAAGAGAAACAGAACAGAAGAAATAATACACATCACTTAATACCAATTCCATTTAAACCCTATGGTGTCACACAATGCTGTTTTCATCTTTACAATGATTGTACCCAAACCAAGTCTAACAAAACGTAGCTAAAGAAACAATTTTTTTAATTTATGAGTACACAGCGCACCGGGCACAGAATTATTCACACAGTGCCGATTAATCAAATCACTGCATAAGCAGAGCTCATTTTGAGGCCTGTGTGAAATGAATTCAGTGTTCAGTAAATGATAATCAACATGCATCACTGCCCTCAAGTGATTAACCATACATTTTCAAAAAGCATACACCGATTATACTTCTTCATTGTAGATTTATCTAGAAAACTAATTCTGTGACCAATTACGTGACAATATGAATACTGTGCATGAAATCCTTCATGCACAGTTGAAGAATATCTCATTAGTCATTAGATCCCGAATCTGACTATCGATATCCTTCTAAGCACTAGATGGAGCTTTTGAGCTAGTATTTTAAACAATAAGAGTGCACTCACCCCAAATGCCCATGAACATGGCAAAGAACACAGTCCCCTCATTATCAAATAGATGAGATTGCTAAAGGAAAAAAAAGATCAGTCCATGATTAAACATTTTTAAAAACATTATTTATGATTTAAACAGTCAATCTACAACGTTTCTCACCCAGGAGGACAGACACGTTGAGTTAAGTTTCCAGTAGCTGCACTTTTTATCACATAGCGGACACATGACAATCCTCCCACCGATTTCTGGGTCACAGATCTCTTTACTGAAAACAGGGAGGGGGAGCAACACAAACACATCTAGGCTCCAGCTTCCACATTTTGATTAAAATAAAAAAATCTCAAAATTTATGCCTCACAATTCTGAGAAAAATCAGGCTTCTATAAACTTTGCTAGAATTTTTTTGAGCTTTAAAAATAAATCTTTTACTAAAGCTATTACCTAACTAACTAGCACCTATCAGAAGTTATGACAAAAGAACAAAAATATTGCCGTTGCATTTAATATTTTACAATAATAAACAAACCACTTCCTGTCTGATGACTTAACTTTTAACAGTTATCAGGCACTGTAATATTGGTTACAAACTACAAAGGGTTATTAAAAATGCATGTAACCACACAGTTTCAGACTCTGTAGACAAGGATGTGTGTACATCTGAGCCATATAACCTGCCAGTGTCACTAACCTTGTGATGTTGTCTTCGTAACTAAGCACACCATAAACAAAACAGATCACTCCCATGACTGCAGCAAAAAACAGCATTTCTGTGTAAAAGCCCAGCCAGGCAAAGTAGATACCGATCTTCTCACCGTAGTACTTCCTATGACAAAATGCAAACAGGAAACACAATGGTTTGATGTACTGCAGTTTAACTAAGATGCATCTGCTCCCAATTTGGTTACTGTCAGATGTGCATGCATTGTGTTTGCGGCATCCTCACTTGATCAGATTGAGCGGCTGCTCTTTGTAGAAGCAGAGGAATCGAGCCCAGTATCTGTACAGATGATACCTCTCACTCTCACACTGCATGTCTTGTGCCTTCTTCCAGTACTTACACTGAGTGAAGAACAAACAGCAAGCAGATGTTGACCAAAGACACAAACACTCCTAGCGTGCAAAGGGACTTTCTATGAGATTGGTACGATTTTTTAAAGGGGTCTGTTGTGTAAAGTAAGGCTACGTCTATTTGAACATAAACAAAGTAAAATGGTATTATTGTGTTATATTATAACAATTTAAAATAACTATTTTCAATTGAATATATTTTAAAATGTGATTTATTTCTGTGATGGCAAAGCTGATTTTTCTTCATTTTGTTGCAATGTAAGGGTCTTTACGGTCCCTTCTGATGAATTTAAGAAATCCTTAAAAGGTATAATTCGCCCTAAAATTAAAATTCTGTCATTCTTCATCAGCAGCAACACGCATATAGACGTGGTAAAAAAACTAAAATCACAACAATAAAACAAAGAATTTAAAAACTTCTGAAATGATTAAAAATGAATAAAAATTCACTCATTTCAATTCAAATTCACAACAGTTAAAAAAGAAAATGTTTATACATAAACTGCAGGGAAGTCAGTTTGGATGTAGCACAGTGCTCATTCAATTAATGCACAGCTAAACAGATGTTTTGAGTTTTAGCACATCTGATCTCTTCTGGTAGCTGATTCCAGCTCTGTAATAATAGCTAAAATGCAGACTCCCTTTGTTTTGTGTGAACACTTGGTATTTCTAACTGGTTTATATTCAGTGAGCAGCATACCTGCAATGTATTCATGTCCAATGCCATTCCTTCCTAACATTACAGTGGAACCACTGATTTCAGAGATGACAGACAGACCAACCGACCGACCGACCGATAGATAGATAGACAGATAGATTAAAGTGCATACATCTCACACTCACATCATGAAGGGGATATGCTGAGGTGTAGGTGCCATTGTTCAGCAGTCGTTTAATTCCAGTCTTGTCTTTCTCTTTACGGTCTTCCTTGTAGTAAGGGCAGCGGGTCAGGATGTAGTACACGATCCTGTTGCGAGTGGAGGGAGGGAAAAATGTGTCCTTATCATCAATGAGGAAGAAGTCGACCTTGCTCTTGTCAAAGGGTGCAGTGAAGTAGTCCGGCTCTGGCCTCATGATGTTGTCTGGAAGCCGGAACGGGTTAGTGAGCCACTCCAGAGGAACTTCTCGAGCTTTGGGAATATCACTCGCTTTGAAGGGCACTTTGATCTTTAGCACATCAGCATAGGTGGCCAACACTTCCCACGGAGCATGAATCTTCAGATAATACGTCTTTCGGTCATCTGACTCCTGCAGGGGGAGAAGTGTTGTACGTGATTGTCAAATGTACAAATGAGCCTGGGCTTTGATACAGTATATGTTAAAATAAATTATTAGAAGAATAAAATGTATGCATTTTTGTATATAATACAGTAAGCTTTGATATAGGAGATCAAATTTAATTAAATAAAAATGTATGGATAATAAAACTAGTTTATATAAAGCAGAAGTAAAATAAAATAATGGCAACAATGAATGGGCATGTGTGGCTCAAAACCTCACAGATTTATCTTCAGCCTCCAGCTCAAGACCAGCCGTCTCCAGGTTAGCTTCAAACTCTCTTCTTCTCTCCTGGAGGAAAAACATCAGGTTTTCTCAACTATTAATTCGTTCTTGATCTCTTTCTCGTTTTTATTATTTCTTAAGTCACTTATTCATTTAGCTTTGTATCTGGTAACAGCGTGACATTTTAAGTTCTGAGGGTTGTAAACAATCTTCGAACTGTGTCTTCTGAGAAAACCTGTATTTCCCACAAGCACCAGTGACCTATGGCTACCACATCTTATCTTATGGAACAGCATCTCAAACGGGAGACTCAAGGGATATGACCTTCATTAAGCAGAGAGCCTGACCACGCATCAACCTCTACATACAGGAGAAAACAGATCAAACAGGTTCACCAGTAAACCCTTCAGTGTTCTCACCGATTGAACTGAATGAAGGGTCTGGCGAGAGAGAAGTGGTTGACCCCTGCTCTCATTTTATGCAATCAATGTTCAGCATTCAGTTTATTGTGCAACAGCTTCAATCTGACTCACTGTTTCTCACTGTGCCTTACGACACAGCAGGCATCTCACCCCATCTCACCACTGCACGCCTACATGAAGGTCCCTATCAGACTATTTTTATACACAATGAGCAATATTAAGCGTCAGTCATTGTTGGATTGCTTAACAAGGCCAAGTACAGAACATTTGGAGAGAATGCACACCAATTAAAAAAATCCTGCATCATAATGCACAATGGGCTTATGCCTGTGGAAAACAAACTTTTGAGAGTAGCAAAAAAAAAGAAAAAAAAGTCACAAGGTCAAAGAGTGCGCATGATTAAGAAAAAGCAAAAAATACCAGTGAGGTCAAATGATTAATCGTGATTCACATCCAAAATAAAAGTTTTCCTTTAAAGGTGCCATAGAATGCATGGAGAGAATATTTTAAATTGTTCTCTGATATGTACATAGAAGGTATGTAGCTTA
>JAUCMU010000329.1:0-13716 GCA_032275025.1 Enteromius treurensis
TCTGCTGAGATTTGTTTGAACTCTTTGTCCAGCTTCCATCAGTGTCAGTCCATGGTTGATAACATGGTCAATAAGTGTTGCACGGTTAATTGAGTCGAATTTGGTCCTTGTCTTGTTTGTTCAGGTCCTATCAACTCTTCAAGTCCTTCTCTACCTCTTCCTCTACCTCCTTTTTCTCCTCTTCCTCTACTTGGGCCTCCTTGTCTACCTCCTTCCTCTCTTCCTCTACCTCCTTCTTCTCTTCCTCTACCTCCTTCTCCTCCTCTTTGAACTCCCCCTCTCATTCTCCCTCTTCTTCTAGCTCCATCCATTTTTTGATGAATACAGGTGAACTCACCTGCTGTCTTTTATAGCACACCTGAGTGCTGCGTTGTCAAATTAGCACATGTGTGCTTCCACACCTTGTGGATGTGATTATCCAGTTCGTTCATTAGTGTAGTCATTGGCTATCTGGGGCTTTGTAATGACAAGGAAGTAACCTCACAATCCCTATCTGTGTCTAATGTGTCGAAATGTGTGTAGAGTTTTACAAATCACTGTGAGTAATGATTTGCAAAAAACGTGAAGCAGACATTGTTGAGCAAATCTGTGGTGGTGTTTTGCTCCTTGGAGTAAAATTTTGCAAATGATGTGGAAATTTTTATTTCAGAGTGTAAACAATCGTAAACAACTGTAAGACTATAAGACACATTATTTCCACATAAAAGTAAAAAAATGTGTGTTTTTTAATAGGTTTTTTAACTTCTAAGTATTAACAAAAGATAGATTGCGGGTTTTTTACAATTCTGTTTTTACAAAGACAAGGGTCCCTGAACGAATCTGAATAAATCTTTCTGATGAACGGGTTCAAAAGAATCGAATCACTGGTATGAATCAAAACCAAGAAAGCGTTAGGAAGCGGTACAGCCAGAGGACGCCATTGACAACCACGCTGTTTTAGTGATCTGTTTCGGCGTTTCTTTTCCTTAGAGCAAACTCTCCATAGTATGTTAATTATCGCGTTTAGATCCTAGTATCAACCGGGTATCCCCCTGAGACTCCACAAATCTCTCACAATCAGTGCATGATTGAAGAGACTGGAATATAAAACACATAAACGGCACGGACACCATTGATAAATGAAGACATCCAGAACCCACCTTAGGGTTTTTAAGAACGTAAAAACATATTTGCTCACTTGAAATTAATTATTTAGCTAATTTTCTTGACTAAAAAATGTCGACACATTCACCATTCACCTCCAAAACGATGTTTTCTGCTCGCGAGAATCGGTGTCATCGCTTTCAGGCCAACATCTTCAATAAAAGTAAATGTCAAAACTGCTTCAAAACCGTGGATTCGCACAAACTCAGCGAAGCAGATCTGTTTCAGGTGAGGATATCATTTCTGTTTGGACTTTTAGGTTTTTCTTTTTTAAGTGCCAATGACCTTTTACTTTATTTAGTATATATCTTTCTCTGTCGCAGACGAAGCCTGTTCAGGTGGGCTGGCTACTCCTGGCCCCGGAGGACGCTGACTTCAGCAGTTGTGTCCCCAGAAAACGGGTGATGACACTGGCATTTCCAGAGATTCATTTCATCAGATACAGGCTGCTGCTATGTAACTGTTTTAACTCTAGCCTTGATCTTTCTCTCTGCCTTCTTTGTTGTAGAAATGGCAGAGGAGATATTTTGTGCTTTACGAGCATGGGCTTCTAAGATACTCTCTGGATAAGATGGTGAGGTTTTACCTGTTCTTCATGCAAACTTTTTTTGTCTTCTATACCTGACTATCACAAACTTAAGTATCCCTATCATCGACACCAGATCAAATGTGTTTATTTTAACTATTTTCATACCGGTGTCCACTTAGCATTATCACTAATGGAGTGTTTTTGAAGACTTACTTCCAGGTTGGCCTACAATAAAAGGCTACGTCTTTGGATCCTCCTTTAAAAAAAAAAGTATGATTATTAAAATCTTACCTTCTCTGTGCAATGACACAGTGACCGTTTTCATCTAGCCAGGTACATTGCCCCAAGGAAGTGTAAATATGTCCCAGTGCTGTGAGGTTCTTGATGCTTCATCGCAAACTGGCTTCCAGAACTGCCTGAGGTTGTGCTTCACTGACAGAGACTACTACATTCGTACAGAGAGCACAGAGGGCTTCAGCATCAGTAGGTAATGCACTCACTGACCTGTAGTGTGAACCTGGCCACACATAACACCTACTTTGGCACTAGCTATTTTTTATTTTTTTTTTATCCCAATTGATATGCATTATAGCATGTGTTTTGAAGTAATGAAACAAAAGTGGTAAAGTTCTTATTTTTAAAAAATCAAGTTTAACAAATCTGAGCTCTGTTCACAAGTTAAGCTAAAATCTTCTCTTTCTTTCAGTCTTCAGTCTCATCCCTCTGTTTCTACTTAAGTGTTATAAGTCACTAAATCTCAGCAAGGTTGATCTAATCCCTTAAGAGTGTAATAAAAGGTGTCAAGGGAGTCTTGGATTAGTGCGTTTCTTTTGAGAACACCAGTTTAGATCTGTTTCTTTTGGGATTGTTCAGGGCTGTACTTTTATTGCTTGAAAGACTCCTTGCAACTAGAGGTTTTTAGTCTTGAAACGTGATGTCCAGAAAGCAGAAGTAAGAGAAACCCGAAAGCTTTTAGGAGTTTGCATATGCCCGCAATTTCCAGCCTGGGACGTTTTGGGGGGTCTTCCGTGTGTTTGAATTTAAGGTTGTTTGTTTCTGTAGGTGGCAGGAAAATCTGATTGTTTACCCCAAAGCCGTGAAATCAAATCAGAAGAAAAAGAGGAAGGATCCGGTCCACCCACCGCAAGTGAGTCTAATTCATATTTAATGCTATTTCATACAATCATGTTCCATGACAGGCAACGCCAGTATCCAGTCTAATATCTTTGCAGCGTATTTCCCTTGGTAAAACATAAATAAATAGAACATTTCATGTAGTTTTCATAGTTAAAAATGAATATAAAATATATATATATTTCATACTAAGTATAGTTTAAATCTACTATCGTATTTACTAACATATCACTTGAGACCTACTGATATGAAAAATTGCAATTTGGAGTACTGCTTGTGTGGAATGTGCATTTAATATTAGGCCTAAAATGTGTTTTAATGTTACATTGACATCAAGTTTTTTTTTTTGTCTTTGATGATCTTTCAGTAATATCAGTCTTCAAATCCAGGTTATTTAAAGTATGCTTGCAATTGTTCCACTTTAGCACAATCAAATATATTTCAGTGTATTTTTCAGCACTACATCAGCAAAACTAAAGAGCATTAAGTAAATAATTAGTTTAATTTAGTGAACTAAGAATAACGGTTTAGTATAGCAAAAGTACAAGAGCAGGGTGTTTTTATTTGGGCGCATATATAAGTAAATTTCATTTGTGATCTGCATGATGCACTAAACATATAGCAGGATATATATTGTTCAGCGTTAAATTGATTATATATCCAGATTTGTAGATTACAATATCTCAGATCACACTTAGAATACCACAGAATACTAAATAAGTGCAAAAATGCTAGTTAGTATGTTATTTCGTCCTGTAGATGCTTGTTTTTAAAGGGTCATAGTAATGTTGAAAGAATAATGCTCTTTTGGTGTACTGCTCCTTTAAATGTGCTGCTCCTCCACCCCTATTCTTTACTTTAATTACATTTCTAAGTGCTGTGCCCATCTTTCTGTCCGGTTGATTTACTAATCCCTCTCTATCTCCCTTCTGCATATTCTTTCTGCTGACAACCGAGCAAATTGATCCAGTGTGTGGAAGTGCCATTCCACTGTGCTGCAACAATGAACAGCATGAACATAAAATGTTGTGTTCTGTATTTTGTGTGTTTGTTTTTTGTGTATTTCGAAGCGTTACTCAGATAGGAGTTTAATAGAATTAACTTAAGCGATCTGGACAGGATTATAGAGGATCCCCCCGGGGAGGGGGAAGAGTTTGCGAAGTGGGAGCAGAGTGCAAAAGACGTGTGTGCTTGTTTGTCAGGCAGGTTGTATATAGACAGAGAGGCTTTTCCTACACCGCCCGTGCCAATTGGATTTCGCTGGCCGAGCGCTTGTGTGCAGTCTGTCGATCTCTGATTTACTCATCTGTATTCTCAGCCTTTTCTCTTTCTCTCCCAGCAGACAGCAGAAAACCAAACCTCCAGCGGCAGCAGTATTAACAGTGGTGGTGGTACCGCTGCTAAAATAAGTAGCACTTCTGCAAATAGTTTCAGCAGCAGCATTAAAAGACAAAGCAGTATTGGTTCTAGTAGTTTTAATGGCGCTAAAGCGTCTATCAGCGACAATGCTGGCTCTAGTGCCAGCGGTGCCACTAAAGGCAGAAGTAGCATCAGTAGTACTAAAGGGACCACCAAAAATATCAGAAGTAGCGTGGTGAGCACGGCGGAGGAGGTCTTGATGCTGTCCTCAGGGAAGGAGCTGGAGGAGGAGTCTCTCGGTGGTGAAGTCGGGGTTGCTTCCAGCAATGCTTCATCACTCAATACCAAGCTTGAACCTCCTCTGGCTTCATCGCTCAGTCAGTCCTCGGGCTGCTCTGACACAGACGGTATGACCTCAGACTGGCCTTTTTGTGTGGATGTGTTGGACTTGAACTGGATGTTTATGGTTGTTGTAGTTACTGATTTGTCAGCTTAGGAAATAGAGGTAGGTAGTAGACTAAGAATATTGTACATTTTTCTAGTAAAGAATTCAGAATTAGTTTGCATGAAAATGTAAATTCTCATTCTAAACCTGTGAAGCATGAGATCAGTTCATTCTTTGAAATGGTATGTTTAACAAATCTGTCAATCAGCTTGACCGATTCGGCTCAAATAATTATTATTACTATACATTTGACATCTGATGACTTATGTTTGAAGGGCAACAAGGGCAGAACTAAAACTGTTTCACGTCCAAAGCTTTATGTATATAGATGTTTATGCGACTTTTATAATACTTTTCTTTTATAAAAGTTAAAAGCTGCCTTATTTATTTACCAGAGTTGTTAAGAAATTGAGTTTTTAAAAAATTTTGAAAGTTTTCCATTTTAAAATTTAATATGGCGTCTGCCATTCCTTGGAAGAAATTCATAAGAGGTAAAAAAATAAATGATTTATGTGTGAAATGTCAGCAAATGTGTTTATTTGTGGTATTCTGCACATTGCACTTTTTACTAGGCATGAAAAATATATATCACTACTTAAGTCACCCATCCACCCCTGGTTTCAACCCATTACTTTGCTTTTATATGCTCTCCCAGGCACTAAGAATCGATTGGGCACTGAAAGCGGCTATTCGTCTCTGGAGAAGACCACTTCAAGCCCAAGAGTTGTGGATGCACAGGCACACACTGACTCCAGGTGTGACTGTGATTCTGTCTCTTCACCTGCCTCACATCTGTGTGTGTTTCCTACCTCAATGTCACTTGGCCCCTGCCCCTTCCCTTCGCCAACCAATCACAATTCACATGGGGCATGTAGGGTTGGTCCTGAAGATGTAGTAGGTTTCTCTTGGGAGAGAAGTTTGGAGTCCAATGGGGAGAGGGAATCACACATTCCACACTCCATGACACACACACTCAAACATGAATCACCCAGACCAAGAAGAAAAGTGCACCGGCTGTTTGGTAATCGGTACAGGTAAGTCAGGTTCATTGTTCTCCTGAATCTCTCGTCACATTGAGTTTTTTTAAAGTGTAATGTTTGTGGCTCCCTCTAGTGTTCATCATGTTTTTGCCATTCCTTCGACAGCATGTCAAAACCACTCTTCTCTGCTTATCTTTCAGGAGACTTCATCCCATCTCCATCAGTCAAATCAAACTGGACTGCTTGCATTCCCATTTGCCATTTTTTCGTCCAAATATATTTTGTGTTTGTCAAAGTTATGTCTTGTAGTCTTTAAATGTTAAAATGCTTGGCAGCACTGCAATGGTGCTCCTCAAACAAATTTCTGCAGTTTTGTAGATTATGTCAGTTAAAAGTCTATTTTCTGTATATATCTCGACATCAATGAAACCAGTATAATGCGTGCATACTGAACTCCAGATGGCCTGAATTGCATATTATCCTCAGTCTAAGCCTTTCCTCTTTCTGTTTTCTGTATTTACCTTCAGAACTTTAGATTTTGTAGTGCTCAAAGTTGAATATAAAACTGTTAGCCCCTGTCTTTTATATATTCGCATACTTTTTTCTAGGAAATCTCGGGAAGCTGTTCAACAAGAGGGTTCATTACTAGAGACAGAGGTTCCCCCCTCAACCTTAGCTACATCCTCTACTGAACAAAAAGACCATAAGACAACTGTCAGTACTTCTCAGGCTTGCTCCTCTAATGATTCTCCTGATCCCTCA
Source organism: Enteromius treurensis (assembly GCA_032275025.1). NCBI lineage: Eukaryota > Metazoa > Chordata > Actinopteri > Cypriniformes > Cyprinidae > Enteromius > Enteromius treurensis. The sequence continues at coordinate 6,353 of JAUCMU010000329.1, forward strand.
CAACATTTGATATCATGTAGTCTCCGCTCCAAATCTCTGGAGCGTAGACCGCTTGATTCCACGTCCACAGTAAGTACAGTACAGCCAATGAAAGTAATAATTGAATGGGCATTTTTATTTGTAAATTAATTATAAATTTAAATCCAATACATTATGGGATGTTGCAACAATTGTATCAAATTGATCATTCACATCACGTATGTCATTGCTAATGCACTTTTCCTTTCAGCCTGACCTTCTTAATTTCAAAAAGGGGTGGATGTCTAGACTGGGAGAAGATGGAAAGGTTATTTTGAGATTTGATTGCATGATCTCAGTCTACTTGTTCATGATTTTGTTCTGTGTGAAGTGGTCTGATGTTCTCTGTCTTTAGTGGCGGAAACATTGGTTTGTTCTTACTGACCAGACTTTGAGATTCTATCGTGACTCTGCAGCAGAAGAGGTAAAGTGATTTGTGATTTTCGGCCAGTAAGGAATCATCATAAAAATTCAGTTACGAGATCTTTCTGTGTTTTGTGTCTTAGGCAGCTGATGTGGATGGTGAGATCAACTTATCTACTTGCTATGATGTTACAGATTTTCCTGTGCAAAGGAACTATGGCTTTCAGATTCATGTGAGTGTATATTGGGTAAACTTTAAGCTCATGTATTTGTCTGTTGCATTGACTTTATTCTTCACTCTTTTTGTACAGACAAAGGATGGAGTCTTCACCCTCTGTGCAATGACTTACGGGATACGACGAAACTGGGTCCAGGCAATAATGAAAAACATTCGTCCTGCCGTTGCCCCTGATGTCACATGGTACAACGTAAAAAACTGCACATGCATTGCCTAAAGACCCATTCACACCAAGGACAATAACTATAAAGGCAACGATAAAGATATAGTTCTAAAAATCACTCTCAATATTAAGGAATAGCAGAGTCCACTCCACAGCTATAACTGCACAGATATTGAACAATATTGCTGGAATCACTTTCAGAATTTTATTTTTTTTCTAGCTGATGAACGATACAAATATTGACACTCAAATCAGAATCTGTTCAGCTATAATGAGGTTGACAATTTATGCAGCAAATGAGTGTGCGCTTAGAATAAACAAAGAATATTATTCGCTGGTGTGGACACTAATGTCATTATCTTTATAGTTATCATTCCTGTTGTTAACTGGGCTTAAAACATTTATTGCTGTGCTTTTCTCACACAACAGCATGTAAGTGGTTTGACACTTTTACTCTGCCTTTTTATCTTTTTCTCTGCACTATACAAGGAAAAGTCCAGCTATAAAACCCAGGTTTGATTGTGTTTTCATGACCAAGCGTGTTTTTTTTTATTTATTTTTTATTAATATTTAAATGATGCATATGGTAAAACACAACTCCAATATCAGAGATAAAATTTTAAAAACTAATAATCAAAGGCACTTTTTTTCTTCCCTCAGTTCAATTCCTCAAAAGGTTCCAATGACTAGTGCACATGCTCGTACAAGCTCCTGCCAATGCAATACAGTTTCCCAGGAGTCAGAGCAAAGGAGTCGCATCCGTGAGCGCCGTAGAGAGGGGCGCTACAAAACCTTTGATTGGGCAGAATTAAGTTGTAAACAGCAGAGGGAGGAGTTGTCAAATGAACAATCCGGAAGGCAGTGGAACCACAACAGCGAGCGTTCACTGCCTCCTGCACCTGCATCATCCCCTGAAGAGCAGATCACACGTTTAGCCTCTAAAGCATCAGAAAATGAGTATCTTCAGAAAAAAAGAATCTCACAGAGGCAAAGCTTAAATATCATGTCAGCTGATATACCATCGAACTTATCCCTTATGGCAGTGTCCAGTCGCACCTCCACAGAATCAATCAGCCCAGACAGCTTAGAGGTTGATCTAGGAACTGTATATGTCCACTGTGATGGCCCTGGTGAACTACTGGAAACTAAACCCAAAAAAGAAAATCAGGTAGCATAATAAGCAAATATGGTCATGGTGTTCCAATGTCTACATACCTAATTGTAAACAAAATCTCGCTATTCATTACAGGTTGATCGCTCCACATCTCCGTTGCCAGTCTCCTTCTCTTCATCTTCAACGCAGACAGAATGGCAGTGGGATTTGGAGCTTCAGAGCCTGCGTAGAGAACTGAAGGCTGAGCACGAGAGGAATCAGACTGAAGAAAACGAGTTAAGACTCAGTGAGGCCAGACTCCAAGCCGAGCTTAGTGACAGCAAGGAATGTCTCCAGAAGACCGAGTTAAAGATTCAAGAGGCAGAAACTCTTTTGAAGGAGCGTGAGGAGGTGCTGGAAAACCTGCGTGGGCAGTTGGAGGAGGTAACGGGTCGCCTTAAAGCAACCGAAGAGGCGCAAGCCTTGAAAGAAGTCAGGCTGCAGAGGCACCTGCGCCTCCTGCAAGAGAGCCAGGAACGAGAAAGGAGAAGCTTCAGTGACAGCCTCGACCAGTCAGAACAGCGTTCGAAGGAACTAGAGGAGCGTCTGAGGCAGAAAGAGGTTGAGCTGCAGAAAAGGCCAACAGGGGATGTTACTGACGAACTTCTGCGAAGGTGCCAGGAGCTACAAAACCAGCTGGAAGAGTCAGACAGTGAGGTCTGTCGTCTGCAGACACGCCTCCAAACTGAAGAGACTCTTTATTATGACATGGAGCATGATTATGAAAGAGCTTGTGAGGAGCTACAGAGCTTGCAAGGTGCTCTGCTGGACTGCGAGAGGGTAGGCGAGGAGCGCTTACAAACCCAGCTGGTGCAGCAACAGAAAGAGATAGACAGGAAGGAACGAGAACTACAGGAAGTGCTTCTTAAGATGGCCATCCTGGGCAGTAGTTTAGAGGAGACAGAACAAAGGCTCAAGGAAGCTCAAACCCATTCTTCTAATGCTAATGCTAAAGCTAATGTTCTCTGTGAGGCATTGATTGAGCCACAGCAATGCGGACAGAAAGGGCAGAGTGATTCGGAAATGCAACCTACTACTCAGGGAGACGATTCCCATAGAGTGATCTCCGTGATCCAGGCACTAGAGCGCAAGTTGTGTGACACAGAAGAGCGACTCCGGGAGCTTACCATGCATCTTCAGCAGCAGCAGCAACAACTCAACACTGGAACGCATGCACTCAATGATTCTTGGTGCTCGCACAGTACCCTCCAGAATCCGGAGGGTCGACTCTCTGTGAATGCTCTGCCAAGTTTTACTGAAGCTTTGCATAGCCGGCAAGGCACAGCTTTAGACAGAACCTCAGATAAAGTTAAAGTCTCCATTTATGATGATGGAAAGTGTGAAAGCCAGAGGTTGGTTGGCGAGAGTAAAGGGAGAAATCCATCTCTAGAGATGGCCAGCAGTGTTTTGTCACTGGAGGCACTGATTGTACAAAGGATTGCCTCTGCACTTGAGCATCCCAGCTCAAATTTGCTTAATAAGTTGTCAGAGATGCATGTCCAGGTGCTTAGGATGGCTCAAGGAGAAAGCCATTATGGGGCTGTGGAACCTAGTTACTCCCAGGTCTTCTTGGATCCTCTCAAGGAAGATCTGGTAGACGGTACGCTGAGTGAAAGTGCCATCCATAGTCTGTGTGTAAGAGCAGAGACCACATACCTCATACATACTCTCTGTACTCATCCCTCACAGGAGCAAAACGGATCTGAGTTTTTTTATGTCTTGCCTTGGCCAGAGAGTTCCTCATCTGGAACCAAAATGGAAAACTGTTCAAAGCAGGGGTCCAGACTTGCTGACATTAGCCCGCCAGAACTTGCACCTTACAGTGAACAAATGGACGATGAAATGGCGACCGATCTTCTCCCTGAGGGCTCTGAGGAACAGCTTGCTTGCAGAAAGAGTCTGGTGGCAGAGCTCCGTGCTCAGGCCCAGTCACTGCAGAACCTCTCAACACAACTACAGTCCGGTGTTCGAGAGCTAGGCCTTCCTGGTGAACTACCCCCTGCCATCCTGAGGGCTGCAATTTGTCAGGCCACTTTGGTGTACATGGCTTGTCGTCTCCGTTCGGCCCTGCAGCAGGAGTTGAGTGCCCTACGCAAGCAGAGAGAGCAGGCTGAGTGTGAGTGTCGAGCTGTGTGTCGTAGCATGGAGACTCTTTTCCAGGAACAGACGGAGCGTTACGAAGAGAAACTGCATGAGGAGCGAGTTGTTGTTGAAAAAGCAGAGCAGGAGCGTGCTTTGGCGGAGACCAATGCTCAAATGAAGGCAGAAGAAGCCAAAAAATTGCAGTTGGAGTTTGAGGAGAAGCTCCAAGAGCTCCAGAAAATCCACGAAGAGGAGATGAGCCGTTTACATGAATATTACATTCAAACCTTGTCAAGTCCAAATGCTGCAACTCCCTCAGAACTAGAGGAGAGTGAAGAGACTGAGCAGGTGACTGCTCTGCAAGACCGAATCAGAGAGCTTGAGGCTGAGGTGACTTGTTTGAAGGTGAATATTAGTAACCAGGATGTCAAAGCCTTCCAGCTTGACCTGGAAACCATCAAGGTACGCACAGCCTTTTTGTTACAACACGAGGTTAACATATAATTATAGACAAAGATGAAGGTACACCATGTCTTTGTGTCTTAGGCCACGTATGAGCATGGTTTCAGCATTATGGAAGACAGCCACCAGCGAGTGATTGAGGAGATGCAGAGGCAGCATCAGAAAGAGGTGGAGAGATTAACAGAGGAGCGAGAAAGAGTACTGCAGGAGGAGACGAATGCCACCATTGCAGGTTATTCTCTCAGTAGACCATGCAAATACATTTCATTGTAAACCTTTAAAATGTGTACACTTTTGCAATGCTGTGGAAATGAATAGGAAATAGTGAGTTAACTGTTTTTGTGAAAAAAGAACAGTTTGGACATACTTCTAAGTAACTAGTTGTGAGTTCCTCATAACAAGTCAAATAGATTTTTAAGTCGTGAGGTTGAGAAAATTGACAATTTTTTATTTTTGTCCCTTTTTTGTCCGCAAGGAACAATTTTGTGCTAATCTCTTGTATTTAACTATGGATAGAAGCATCTGCTAAATGAATAAATGTAAATGTGCATGCTTAGACATACAAATAATCTTCTAACATCTCTTGGTCTTGACTGTTCTGTCTGACAATTTTTTATTATTAAATGTTGTTTTCCAGCCATTGAGGCTATGAGGAAAGCTCATAAAGAGGAAATGGACAAGACACAGAAAGCCCTGCAAAATGGAGCCAATGTGGACATCCGCCAGCTTCGTGCACAATACGAGTGCGTGTGATGTGTCTGTCGGTAGTTTAAGAGCTGTCAGCCACAACATCATAAATCTGTTTATGGTTGCAGAAATATATATTAACTAAATGCCTCTTTGTGCAGTGTGGAGCTGGAAACATTGCACAGGGAGTTGCAAGTGTTGTCAGAGCAGTATTCTCAGAAATGCCTGGAAAATACTCATTTGAATCGGACTATAGAAACAGAAAGGGATGCATTGAGTACAACACAGAGAGAGAACCAGGAGCTTCACATTCACAACCAGGTATATGCACAAGCGCACAAAAAATGTGCATATTCACACAGCCATTGCTTATCTTACATATGTATCGCATGTTTTTCTAAGGAATTAAATGAGTTTTTGGCTGCTGAATTATCCCTGATGCATTCACGCATGAATGGGGAGGTGAAACATTCCCAATCTTTTCAGGAGAAAGACATGTGTCAGCTGGAGGTAAGACTTGACACTCTTTTTATATGGCGACGAGCCCAAATTTGATTTGTACTGCTAAAATTAGGAGGGGATGGTTGACTGAACGTAGATTAAAGTTATCAGCACTCTCAGTTGAGTACGTTTAATCGGCTTCCACAAAAGAAGCCTTCATGGGTTTTATTACTACTCAGATGAGATTATGTCAGAGCGTATTCCGTCAAAGGTGCTATAAAGTATACATGGGTAAAAACATGTGTTCTGTCTCATTCTTCGATGCTGTAGGTAAATCTCAGAGTGAAGGAATCAGAGATTAAGTGTCTGAAACAGGAGATCAACTCACTTAAACTTGAACTGCAGGCAGGAAATACGGTAACACCTTTTTCAATTAAAATAAGTTAATAGTTTGAGGCGTTTATATACGGCTTATGGTTTTATATAAGTAAATAAGTAATGCAAAAAATGCAATCTGTTACATGTCACTTTTTCTAATTCTTTATTAAATGTTTTTTTTTAGTATTTTAAAGAACTAGACTCTGAGATGGTTGCTTCAGAAGTCAAAGCTCAAAGTGACTTCACTAAACTAAAGATGGCGCCAGCAAGACAACAGAGTTTAAAATACAGTAAGCAAATCTACAAGAACAGACATGTTTCTGTGAAGGCAAACCGATTAAGTGCATAAGCGCGCACTTATGCACAATTTGTAAATGTCTGTTGCAGGTCTGATGAAATCCAGGAGCAACCCGGACTTCCCAAAGGACCATTCTACACTTGCGCAGACTGTCAGATCCAAGGTGGGATCGTCTGTGCCATTACATGAAACACAATACTGACGTGCCCTAAAATTTAAAAACTTTCTCACTATCTCTCATTTTCTTCTCAGAGTCTTAAAGATGGACTCACTGTTCTGGAGAGGATGAAGCTTTTTGAATTAACCAGCACTCAAAAGATTTGAGTGCGTTTGTGTCTGTGTGATAGAGCGAGCGAAAGATAAGCATTTTAATATCTTATGTGGGTTAAATTATTTAATTGTATATCTTTATAACACAATGAATTCTAACTATACCTTTAGTCACTGGTGTGTGAGTGAGTGTGTGTGTGTGAGTAGCTACGTCAGTGATTTTAATTGTCGTTTCGTTACTTTAAAGAGTAGATTTGTTTTTTGATATGACATTTTCTCTAAGTCTTAAACCGTCTTTGTTCATATTTACATGTTTATCCATGAATGAGCATCACTTTGCTTCATCTCTAATTATGAATAAAGTCAAGCTTTTCCAATCTTTACCTTTTTCGTTTAGTGTAACTTTTCAACCCATAAAACCCGGTTTTATGAAAGTCCTATAAGAATCTAATTTAAATGGCTTGATATTATAATAGACTCTTGTTATTGGAATCCTTCAGTACTTTTTGATGAGACAGATTATTTTAAATTTTTAAGGCATCTACAGTCCTCATACTGTAAATGACACTGACTCTTTTCACAGCACATATAAAAGCTAATTTATTTAGTATATAACTTAAAAAATATATATTACTACACATTTGCTTTTAACCAAAATGAACTTCATGTCACTTTATGGCTGTAAATCTCTTTAGCGCCTTTTTAATTCAAATTCAAATTTATTTGTATAGCGATTTTCATGATACATATCATTGCAAAGCAGCTTTACACCAAAGTAATGTTTTACAGTATATGTAGTAGTAGTTTGTAC